>JARHVA010003462.1:1557500-1580000 GCA_037957365.1 Torreya grandis | reverse complement strand
TCAAATTTCCTAGCACTAGTTTCTAGGTTGAGGTCCTAATATATATGAATGATTCTTAAGAGTGGAAGGTAATCTAAACCCTCTTAAAAACCTCACAATAACCCAATAGTGAAGATTTTTTTTTTGATTGATTACGATGGATGGTTATGGCTTGTGTGATTTTTTGATTTTGTATTGGACTCTCTCAAGGTTATCAAAGTAGGTTTTAATGTTTAAAAAAGTGAGTGGAAGCTATAGGAAATCCTTTATTTCTTGGATTTTTGATGTAGCAAGAACGGTTGACCAGGTCAAAGCATGAAGGTGATTGGAGGATGATGTGTGAGACTTTTATTTTGTTTCCATGTAATTTTATAAGTTTTTATAGTGATTTAGGTATGCAAATTTGATTTTTCAAGTTGACCTATCACTAAACAACCTAGTGAGGTAGATATTGAGAAAAACTAGGTAGAAGTGGGAATAAGATTAGGGATGTGTTTCCATGGATTAGGGATGGATAAAATTACACTAGTTTGTTTAAAAATAAATGTAACACATATCCATATTGGATATAATATTTTGAGATGTGTGTGTATGGAAAAAAATTTCTCTCAAACTGACTTGTCTAACACAGTGAAGTCTATGTACAGTGAAGCCATGAGATTGGTCTGTAAGACCAATATTGATATTGGAACTTAAATTATATTTATTTAAATATATTTTTATAATATTTTGAGATCATATAAATGCATTTTAATTGTTAGGTGACCCATTATCCAATGGAACCATAATTGATTACTTTCTTATAAGCAATTAAACATGAAATTATACCAGAATGATAAAGTAACTAGAAACTTGAGACAACAAAGAATTTGAGAGACAATACACACTCTTGTATTAGATATTAATAGAATAAAATACAATAAGGAAGATGCCACTTCTTCCTCCACCTCAAAGGCTTGCCACACCTCAAGACCTTCTTTCTTCTCTCTCTTGCTCAACACAACTCTATAGCCTGAGTTATTATCCCTCCTTGAATGCTTCAGCTGATCTCCTTGACCTTACACCTATAGATCTCCTTGACCTTGCTTGCTTCAATGCTTTTACTTGCCTTCTTGATGATTACAATACATGCCTCATGGGTCTTTAAATAGAATCCCATGGTTACAAAAATAAAAATCTAACTACAATAATTAGACATGCAGCTCGTGACTATAATAAGTCATTTAACATGCAAACACTCGCTTCACTTAACTAACTATTCATCAACAGTAGTTTTAGAACACACAGGTGATCGACGCCGGTCCCTGCTTGCCTGGTGCTACCAACATCGACCGACTAGCTGCCATCATCGGTTGCCTTCTGCACTGCATCTGACTGACGTCAGTCATTCTATCAATGCTGGTGCTTTTGGTTCTTCAGCATCCTCTTCTTCATGTCTATAAATAGTTGAAGCTTTGAGCTCCACACCCTAACAATCTCCCACTTGGAGATAAATAGATACTACTATACCTGTACATGTACACCATCTATTTTGTTCCTTTGGCTCTATATCCCTCTTCAAAGTCACTCTTGAAGACCAACCACCATGCAAACCTGTGATGCTATACCTGTCACTTATGCCAAAAGAATTTTGTTGTTCCCAAATTCTTCATGACATACTTCTAAACCAACTCTACCCTTAGCTCAGAAAACTCCCTATATATGAAACCCTACAATAAGTAACACAATATAGTAACAGGATAATGTAGCTAATATTATCCAACCTGGTAAAGATAAATACAATGGTCAAACCTCCATTGTCTGTAGCCTAATCAAGACCATATACCATAGTCTTCTATCTCACGTGTCCATCCACTCTCTTCTCTAATATGGGGATCCATCCCTCTATCCAGTGCTTTCTTCCAGATGATAACTCTACCAATGAATACATGTTTGGTTCTTTTCCAAGGACTCACACTCCTCATCCATGTCAAGCTTCCACTATTTTTGGACTCTACCTGCATTGCTTCTTCCATCTTCCTAGTTCCTGACTATCAGTAAGCAATATAAAGAAGGTGAATAATGAATATGAGGTTCACATACCTTTTCTAACCTCTATATGGGTGTTTGAGACTCATTGATAGCTTATTGTCCACCCAACATCCATTCCAGTGACCAATATCGACCATCTCCCAGTCTGCTCCCGATCGATTTTGGTTCCCTGCACTGACCTTGACTATCAACATCATTTCCTTGGCTGACATTGGTGTCCCCCCTACTGATGTCGGTCTTGATGACCAATGTCAAACTTCTCTTGCCTGACCTACTGACCCTGTTGGTCTGCACATGATCGATGTCGGTTTCTGTCTGGCCGACATCGGTGCCATGGGAGCACCGGCATCGATACCTATGTTTTTCTACAAGTGATGAATTTTTCATCCGTGAGCTCATCTTGGATTAAACCTCTGTCCATGCTGCCCTGCTCAAATTTATTCAGCCCCTATGACTGATCTCTATCATTCATCTCCTCCATAAACACCAAGGCTTCTTTGTTCCTATCAAAAGCATTGAATTTCCTTTTTTTGCAATGAACTCTATCTATGCTTTCCAAATCTGAACACATACCTTTTGAATCAAGAACATCCATTCCCTTCTTATTCATGTGACCAAGCCTATTAAGCCACATCTTCGAATCTACAGCTGAAGTAGATAAACCGGAAGTAGAATCAACAATACAAGTAGATAGATAAAGAGTATCTACTTTCTTACCTATTGCTAGAATAAGTGCACCCTTGGCAACCTTCTAAGAATCTATTGTGAGGATTATTGTGCATCCCTCATCACCTAACCTTCCTACAGAAATCAAACTCTGCTTTAGAATTAGGACATGCATGACCTCCTTCAACACCCATGTGTTGTCAATCTGCAATCTCAGCTGCACTTTCCCTTTCCTAACTATCTAACAAGGCGTACCATCCCCTAAATAAAGCACTCCAAAGTCTCCCTGTTCATACTCATGGAACAAATCTCTATTTGGGGATGCATGAAAAGATGAACCAGAATCTAAAATCCATGATCCTACCTGACTATCCAAAGAAAGTATGAGAGCATCTTATACCATGATATTTGCATCCTTTGCTTCTTCAATACCTGCATGTTGATTCTCTTTATCTCTCAACCAACACTCCTTCTTTGTATGTCATTTCTTTCCACAAAACTAGCAGGTAACACCTTTGGATTTGGATCTCCTTCCTGACCTTGATTTCCCTTGCTCAACCTTCTCCCTTTGCCTTCCCCTACTTTCTGCACTTAGAGCATTCCCTGATGATTCACCTGTGCTTCTCTTGTGTATTTCCTCATTCAAGATCACACTCACAACATCATCAAATTTTAATATTTTAGAAGCAGATGCAGAATTACATATTGCCATAACCAAACTATCCCAACTTTCAGGCAAAGAACATAAAATCAAGAGAGCCTTTACCTCATCATCAAAAACAATATTGACCAAAGCTAATTGGTTTACCAAACCATAGAAATCACTGAGATGAGTATGTAACAATCCACCTTCCTACATTTGCAAAGTAAATAGCTGCTTCATAAGATATACCTTATTAGAAGCTGAGGGCTTTTTGTATAAATTTGCCAAGGACTTTATCAACTCTGTCGTTGTCTTGCACTGTGATAAGCTAGAAATCACAGATGATGCAAGGCTCAACCTTATGGATCTGAGAGCCTTCTAATCAAGAACACTCCATTCTTCATCCTTCATATATGTGGGCTTGCATGCAACCCCACCCAATGGTAAGTACAGATCCTTTTGATACAGATAATCCTTAATCTGCATCCTCCAATGTTGATAATTCTTGTCATTAAACTTCTCCATTCATAGCTTACTTTCTTCTGCCATTGCTGAACTCCCACTCAATCAAGAAACCCTGTGAGTGACCTATAATCAAACACAATAACCTTCTCCCTACAAACCGAAGCTCTGATACCAACTGTTAGGTGACCCCTTATCCAATGGAAGCATAATTGATTACTTTCTTATAAGCAATTAAACACAGAATTATACTAGAATGATAAAGTAACTAGAAACTTGAGACAACAAAGAATTTGAGAGACAATACACACTCTTGTATTAGATATTACTAGAATAAAATACAATAAGGAAGATGCCACTTCTTCCTCCACCTCAAAGGCTTGTCACACCTCAAGACCTTCTTCCCTCTCTCTCTTGCTCAACACAACAACTCTATAGCTTGAGTTATTATCTCTCCTTAAATGATTTAGCTAATCTCCTTGACCTTACACCTATAGATCTCCTTGACCTTGCTTGCTTCAATGCTTTTACTTGCCTTCTTGATGATTACAATACATGCCTCATGGGTCTTTAAATAGAATCCCATGGTTACAAAAATATAAATCTAACTACAATAATTAAACACGCAGCTCATGACTATAATTAGTCATTTGACATGCAAACACTCACTTCACTTAATTAATTGTTCATCAAAAGTAGTTTTGGAACACACAAGTGACCGACGTCGGTCCCTGCTTGCCTGGTGCTGCCGACGTCGGCCGACTAGCTGCCATCACCGGTTGCCTTCTGCACTGCAACTGACCGACGTCGGTCATTCTACCGATGCCGGTGCTTCTAGTTCTTCAGCATCCTCTTCTTCATGTCTGAAAATAGTTGAAGCTTTTAGCTCCACACCCTAACATTAATTTCATTAAAGTGTTTACATAGGTGTTTTAATCATTTTTCATGATCATGTTTTAACATTTTTGACAATTTTATGTATTCATCTAGCAGAGATGAGAATGAGGTGATTTTCTTAGATATGAAGATTATAATAAAAATTAAAAGTTTTTTGGTTATATTAGGATATTATTAGTTCATTGAGAGTCATTAAATATTCTTTTACAGATGTTGGTGTTTAAATGATCATGACTAGGTTTTGAAGCTAGTTGGTAGTTCTGAGTGGTCATGTTACAAGAGTGAGTTAAATGATTTGAGCCATGTGTTGTAGTGTTTAAATAACATGGTGATTACACTTAGTTTATATTTTATATCCATTTTATTTAATGGTATGGTTGTTTTATCAAATTGGTTATGTGCTTCAGTTTTGGTTGATAGACTTTATGGTAATAAGAAGGCCTAATTGTGAGTAGGCCTAATGATGTGGTTCAAGGAGTGAAATTGGGAATCTAAAGTGAGATTATCATGGGTATAATTTAATAATGTGTGAAATTTTTAATCCATTTATGGAGTCTTAATATGTTCTAAGGTGGTCAAGGTGAAACATGTGCTTTGAGAAGGCCTAATTGCATTAGGTTTCCTTTAGGCCTAATGGTGGTTTTGGTCCTTATGATGTGGTAGATGACCTATATAGTGGTTGTTTCTCTTTTAATTTTTTTTTTTGATATATTAAAAGGGTGATCCAAGTATGGAGAGGTTTTTTTTTTACTAAGGTATGTGAAAGCAAGAGTTAGGTATAAGGTCTAATAGGCCTAATTTGACTAGTTAAAAAAAGGAGGGGATGAATGAGTGAAATAGAAGCTTGGAAAGTAGGTAGAGGGATTTAAGACTAAAAAATATGTGTTTTGAATATTTCATGAAGTTATAATATTTATTATACATATGATGAGCAAGTTCATATGACCTAAATCTGATAAGAAGAGGGCTAGTTGAGCAAAAAGGCCTAGTAGGTTGTTTGAGAGAGATAAAAGAGTCTGAAGAGAAAAAGTACGTGATAATAATTAGTTGAGTGAGAAAAAAGGTGTTTAAAGATGATCAAAATTTCCAAGTTTTTGAGTTAATTTTGATTCACCTAGGGGGTTGATGCTTCCTTGCAGTTGGTGTTTGTTAAAGGCCTAGTTGAGTTGGTACTTGACTAGTGAAGGTGTAATATCCCCAACCAATAGGGACTATAGAAAGACAAAAGCTTTGATACCACTGTAATATCCATTTCTTAGGGTCTCCTTTTTTTTAACAAAAGCTCTGATACCACTGTAATATCCCCAACCAATAGGGACTATAGAAAGACAAAAGATCTGAATTGCTTTTCTGTGTATTCTGATTTTTTGTATGAAATAAGAACAAATTATGATTTTTTGCAAAATAATTTCCAAATAAATAAATAAATCATAGTATAATCTCTTATGTATTCACTTAGATTATTAAAATAGATGTCCTCTATCATGCATATAAAAGAATATTAAAATATGGTCTTAAAACCCTGAGTATTCTGCAAATTAGGAATAAAAACCTAGATCTGGTACGTCTCAACCTGCTGTGTCAAAAACACAGTCACTGACATCAGTTATTCTACTGCCATTGGTTTCCTGGTGTCATTATCCTATTGACATTGGTGAGAGGGTCAGCTGATGTCGGTCGTTGTCGGTCTCTTCTTGCTGATGTCGGTCTCTACGTGGGTTTGTATGGATTTGTACGGACTTTGTACGGCTGCCAATATATCACACCCTATTTGTTGGACCCTTGATCTCAAGATATATGGCTCTAATATAGAAGATCTCTATCTGTATAATTTATTGAATAAAAACCTAATGAAATAAATACATGAAATACCTGTGATAACTTCTATGTGAAGTTATCTCCCAAACCTGTAAACCTCTGTGATAACTTTTGTATGAAGTTATCTCTCAAATCGGCAATAAATCAACTGATATCTCACAACCTCTGAATCACACACACTAAAGATTGGATGTTCTCCAATGTAAATGGAATCCTAGAACCCTTGGCTCAGTCTTCACAAAAGAAATTCTTAGCAATAATCAATATCAATAATCAATTCATATTCCATAATATCCTCCCTCCAATAAGAAACCCTTATATCTTCTAAAAAGTGTGTTTGCCCTAATTAGGGTTTCTTAATTAAGAATTAGGGTTTCTCAATTAAAATATGCTAAATAATTAATATTTGATTAAATCAATCAAATATTAATATCTCCCTCCATACATGTCGGGTCCTCGAACCGTTTGAAGTTGGTGAACCAGGGAGTGATTCCACACATGAGCATACCAAAATAGAGGTGCTCCACTACATGTCAAATATCCCTAAAAAAGATAGGAGCTTAGACAAATGCATCTGATAGATCCCAAATGAAAGCCAACTAAAGAAATTATGCTAGTTGAAGCCAAGCCAAGTTCCATCAAGACCCTCTATCCATCCTATCAGCCTACGAGGGTCGCATAATAGGCTAACCACCAACTCTGAGCGATGTCAACTAAAAAGGGGACATGACAAGGGACATGAAAGAAGGGTTGGTGTTCCTTTTGGGGTTGGTTCCTCACTAAAATATTGATTCATTTATTATAGGGTTATAATATAAGATATATTTCAATGGGTTTTATTCTCCATGAGGGGTTTTATTCTCCATAAGAGTTTCCCACATATCTCTTGTGTTTATATGTTGTATACTTATGTGGATGCTTGTTTATGCATTGGTTGATGTATGTGTTTGAATGAATGCTTCATAAATAATAAGTGAAATTGAATGATTTTTTTAAGGGAACTACTTCACCCCCACCCTTCTCAGTGGTTATACTTCCAAAAATTGGTATCAGATTAGGTTCCTTGTATAAGCCTAATAGCCTAAGGGACATTTTTGAAGCATAAGTATGGATTGTGATAGTGAAAGTGTCTATTATGATTGAAATGAAGATATATCCATAGTAATTTAAATATATTATAAATGTTTTTCAAAATAGAAAAATCATATGGAATAATTCACCCAACTTAGAATCAAATTAAAGTCTTTAGAGGCACAAGTAGAGAAAGATACAATCAAGATGAAAACATATCAGAAATTTGAGGAGAGTACTAGAAAGCTTAACAATATTTTGAATAGTAAAAGGTCCTCTCATAATAAGAAAATTATTGGTTTCAAATTATACCAAAAGGATTTCAAGGAGAGTTAGTTTCCAAAATTTAATGAACTATCAAGAAATGACAATGCTGGTAAAATAAAGACCTATGCAGAAGTGGTCAAGTTTGAAGTCAATTATTAACAAGCCAAGAAAGGTTTTTTTTCCATCAAAGGATATCAAAATCAATGGTTTATCATATAATTGTCATTAAAATACAAATTAGGTTATAAATTCAAATTATGTGGATAATTTCAATGGTTATTATTTCTCATGTGGTCAATTTGGATATAGAGATGTTGACTGTAGATGGAGAAGTAGAATCCTATGTTATAAATGCAACCAAAGAGAACATATTGAAATATATTATAAGATAAGACCTATGAAGAAGATTAGTCAATTTAAGAAGATATGTATTCATGGTATTAAATAATGGATTAAGAAAGTACACCCTATGGGTAAGATGAAGGAGAAGCAAGAATCTAGAGGAGAAGAATATATGATAGCTCAAACTACCTTTCATACTTAGAATGAAGATTTTAAGTGGTACATATATAGTGGATTTTCAAGTCACATGAAAAGAGATAAGATAAAATTCATCACTTTGAATAATAATTATATAGGATTAGTGAGGTTTGGAGATAACACATTTGCTAATATAGTTGGAAATGGTGTCTTAAGTTTGGAAAATGGGAATACCAAGACATAAAATGTATTGTAGATAGATGGATTAAAACAAAAATTATTGAGTATAATTCAAATGTGCAGCCAATGACATACCCTAAATTTTCATGATGAAGGATGTGATATAAGGAGATCAAAATCAAGTAGGTTGATTTCCAAAGCCAAGAGAACTCAGAACAATCTATATATATTGAATGAAATCACAAAATAAAAGTGATTTATGAGCAATTTAAATGAAATTTGGATATGTCATATGAGGTTAGGTCATCTCAACTTTGAAAATCTAGTCAAGATCAACTCCAAGGGGTCTGTGAGGAACATGCCCAAAATTTCCAAACCTTTAGATGTTCTTTACAAGGCATGTCAACATGGTAAGCAGACTAGGAGGAGATTCAAGTCTAAATAATACTCTACTATTAGACCTTTATAAATAATTCATATTGATCTATGTGTTCTTATGAGGATTCAAATAATTCAAGGTGATAGATACTTCATGTTACTTATAGATGACTTCATAAGAATGACTTGGGTGGCATTCTTAAAATAGAAGTTAGAAGATCTAGGTAAGTTCATAACTTTAAAGGCTTTGGTTGAAAATGAGATTAATGTGAAGATCAAGTGCCTTAAGTCTAAAAAAGGAGGATATTTTTGGTCAAATTAATTTTATGAGTTTTGTGAGGTTAATAGAATAAGAAGACAGTTCTTAGCTTCTTAGATACTAGAATAACTCAACAGATTAGGGTAGTTGAATAAAGAATAGAATAGTTCAAGAAATGGCAAGGACCATGTTGAATGAGTCAAATTTTTTTGATGGCTATTGGAGAGAAGCTATGGGTACTTTATTTTATGCTTTGAATAAAGTATAAATTAAGATCAATGGTGATAAGACTTCATATGAATTGTGGAATGGCAGACATACTAGTCTTAAACATTTTAAGGTGTTTGGAAGTAAGTTTTATATGAAGAGAAATGTTAAGACTTAGACAAGTTTGATGAAGGTATTTTCTTGGGATATTCATCGGTTAGTGTTTCCTATATATGTTATAATAAGATATTTCAAAAGATAGTGGAGAGCACACATGTGAATATTGATGAGACAAATAAATCATATTCTCAGTAAAAGAATGATGAGGAGCAATAGAGATAGATGAGGATGAAGAAGAAATTGAGGAGAGAAAGGACTCAAAAGGTCCCTCTAGGAAAATTCAAAAGGATCATCCTAAATATTAGATCATTGGTAACAAGAATGTAGGTATACAAATAAGAAGAATGATGAGTAATGTTAATCAAGATAATAATGCCTTACTATCTAAATTTGATCCTAAAATCTATGTAGAATCAAGTGAAGATAGGTTTTGGATAGATTCCATGAATGAGGAATTAAATAGAATTTATAATAATGAGACTTGGGAGTTAATACATAGGCCTAAAGATAAAAGTATCATTTGGGCATTTAGAAACAAGTTGAATGAGAATAAAGAAGTCACCAAAAATAAGGTTAGACTAGTATGCAAAGGATATGCTCAAGTAGGAGTGAAATTTGAGGAAAATTTTTCTCTAGTAGCAAGGTTAGAGGCTATTAGACTATTTATTGCCTCTAAAGGTTTCAAAGGCTTTAAGGTATACCATATGGATGTTAAGTCAGCTTTCCTAAATGGAAACTTGGAGGAAGAAGTGTACATTATGAAACTTGAGGGGTTGTTATTGACTGATAACAAGGACTATGTTTGCATGTTGAATAAGGATCTATATGGTCTAACATAATCCCCTAGAGATTGGTATTCTAGAAAAGATAAGTATCTTTTGGAATAAGGTTTTAAGAGAGGAGTTATATATAGTAAATTATATATCAAGACTAAAAATGACCATCAATTGATAGTGTTGGTCTATGTGGATGACATCATATTTGGTGTAAAAAATTATAACATGACCAAGAAATATACAAAGGAGATGAATTTATAATTTTAAATGTATTATATGCTTGGATAACTATCCTTCTTTATTGGGCTTCAAATCAGTCAATCTAAAAAAGGTATATTTATTTCACAGGTCAAGTATAAAAAAAAGATGTTAAAGAAGTTTGAAATGGAATATTTCAAGGTAGTAAGTACACCTATGGTTATATGATGTAATATAATCAAGGAGGATACATCTTCAAGAGTCAATAAGATAAAATATAAATTAATGATTTTGAGTTTATTGTATACTACTACCTCTAGACCTGACATCATGTAAGTAGTAGGTCTTGTGGGAAGATTTCAAGAAAATCCTAAGGAAATTCAAATAAAAGTAATCAAAAGTATACTTAATTATCTCACTATAACTATGGAGTATGAATTGTGGTACCCAAGAATCAATAAGTTTTATCTAGTAGCCTATATAGATGCAGATTGGGCTAGGAGTCTACATGATAGAAAGAGCACTAGTGGAGGAGTCTTATTCTTAGGTGAGTACCTAGTTTCATGGATAATCAATAAGTAACCATAAATGGATTTATATACTTGTGAGGTTAAGTAAATTTCAACATCTTCATGTTGTACTCAAGTGTTGTGGATGAAACAAACCCTAAGAGACTACAAAGTGGAGTTTTATAGTCTTAGTCCTATTTTTTGTGATAATACTAGTGTCATTAGAATTTCAAAGAATTTTGTCATGTATTCAAGGACCAATAACATTCCTATCAATTATCATTTATTAATAGAATATGTAAGTGAAAAAAGTATTAAGCTTTAATTTGTCTACCAAGGATCAGATTGCAAATATCTTGACTAAGCCTCTTATAAAAGCTATTGTTAAGCATTTGAGATAAGAAGTCGGTGTGATTCCTAATCCTAGTAGGAAATAATAAAGTAAATTTATTATGGGTATTTTATAAGGATTTTATTTATCTCTAAGATTAGGAAAAAAGTGCATAAACTGTGAGGTTAAAGGGGGAGTCATATCAGTTTGTCAATAAGAAGATGTCTAAGGTATGCATTGAGATAGGGGAGCTTGTTGATATGATCTTTTATTCCTATTTATTGAGTTTTGTTTCAGATAGTTATTTTTAATTAATTTCAAAGGGGGATATTTATCTATATGGGGGAGATGTATACCAGTGAGAGAAGCTTCTTTGAATGATTGACATCAATGAGTGGTTTCCATTAATGATAAAGGGGGATATTATTGAGACTATGTTCTAAGGTATGTATGGAGTTGCCATTTATGTCATGAAAGTGTCATTTATGTCATTTTTAGATATATTTTATTCTATTTAGGTTGAGTTCATGAGTTATGTACTTGAGAGACCTAGTGTGAAGGCATAGGCTTGGTAGCATAATAAGGTGAGTAGTTTGAGGCTTGTGAGAAGAATATTGGTAGTGTTTGAGCATGGTATGAGGTTTTATGACATTATTATGAGGTTTTTATAGAATTTAAATAATTTTCAAGGTGTTTTCAAGGTCTAAGTGTGGCCTACAAGTATAGGCCTAGTATGCAAAGAGACCTAGTGTGGCCTAATGAGGGGTCAAGTTTAGTTTTCAAGGTGTTATAGCTCATGTGAGATTTTTAAAAGGTGTGAGAGGTATTTTTAAGAGTGATAATGAATTTTAAAGTATTATATTAAATTAAAAAGTATAAAAATTGAAGTTAAGGTCTCTCAAGTGCTATAATGAGGTGTTGCAGACCCATAAAGGTTTTTCTTGTGCTCTTTGACACATGAAAACTTTGCATGTAGATCTAAGTAATTAATGGTATTTTTGGAAGGGTCCTAGATAAAATTTCCTATCATTAGTGTTTGGGTTGATTTTCTAAGCTTTATGAATGATTGTTAAGAGTGGAAGGTAGTTTAAACCCTCTTATAACCCTCATAATGACCTGATAGTGAAGATTTTGTTTTTGAGTGATCATGATGGATGGTTATGGATTATGTGATTTTTTTATGTTTTATTGGACTCTCTAAATGTTCCCAAAGTATGTTTTAATGTTAAAAAGAGTGAGTGGAAGCTACAATAAATCCTTTGTTTCTTAGATTTTTGATGTAGAAGGTAGAGTTGACCATGTCAAAGCATGAAAATGATTAGAGAATGATGTGTGAGAATTTTATTTTATGTAAATTTAAGTTTATGAGTTTTTATAGTGATTTAGGTATGTAAATTTTATGTTTCAAGTTGACCTGTCACTAAAAAGCCTAGAGAGGCAGATAGTGAGAAAAACTAGATAGAAGTGGGAATACAATTAGGGTTATATTTCCATAGATTAAGGATGGATAAAATTGCACTGGGTTGTTATTAAAGACATGTAACAAATACACCTATTGGATATAATATTTTTAATGTGTGTTCATGGTATAAATTTTCCCTCAAACTGACTTCTCTAACACAGTGAGGTATGTGCACAGTGAAGCCATGAATTGGTTTGTAAGATAAATATTGCTATAGGACCTTATAATATATATATTTTAAGATATTATAATAATATTTTTGTATCATATAAATTAATTTTAAGTTCATAAAAGTGTTCATATAGGTCTTCTAATTCATTGTTTTCATGACTATGTTTTGAAGTTTTTGACAGTTCTATGTAGTCATTTAGCAGAGATGAGAATGAGGTGATTTTCCTAGATTTGAAGATTATAATACACATGATGATGTTATTATGATATATAAGTTTATTATTAGTGAAATTATGGTCATGAAATTTTCCTTTATATATTTTGGTGGTTAAATGATCATGACTAATTTTTAAAACTAGTTGGCGGTTCTAAGTGGTCATGTTGCAAGAGTGAGTTAAAGGCTTTAAGCCCTATATTGTAGTGTTTCAAGAACATGGTGATGACCCTTAGGTCATGGAATTTATATCCATGTGATTTAATTTTATGTTTTTTTAATAAAATTGGTCGTGTGCTTAAATTTTGGTTGGTAGACTTTCTGGAAGTAAGAAGGCCTAATTGTGAGTAGGCCTAATGGTGTGGTTCAAGGAGTGAAATGAGATAAATTATGTTGGGGATATAAGGTGAGATTATAAGGGTTATAATTTAAGTGTGTGTGAATTTTTTAATCCATTTATTTAGGCTCAATATGTTCTAATTTGGTCAAGGTGAAATGTGTGCTTTGAGAAGGCCTAATTACATTAGGCCTCCTTTAGGCCTAATGGTGGTTTTGGTCCTTATGAAGTGGTGGATGAATTTTGTAGTGCTTGTTTCTCCTATTAAACGTGTTTTTTAATCTATTAAATTTTTTATATAATTATGGATAGGTTTTTTTCTAAATAAGGTATGTGAAATAAAGAGTCAAGTATAAGAAGGTCTAATAGGCCTAATTTGACTAGTTAAAAAATAGGAAGGGATGAATAAATGAAATATAATTTTGGAAAATAGGTAGATGGATTTAACACCATAATATAGGTGTTTTTAATATTAAATAAATTTATAATAGTGATTTTACACATGATGATCAAGTTCATATGAGCAAAATATGACAAGAAGAGGGCTAGTTGAGGGAAGAGACTAGTAGGCTATTTGAGAGATATATAAGAGTGTGAAGAGAAAAATAAGTTGATCATCATAATTTTAGTGATAAATATGTGTTTAAATGTGATCAAAGGTTATATTTGGCTAATTTGGTGTTGATTTACCTAGGGGGTTGGTGCCTCCTTATAAGTTGGTGCTTGTTAAAGGCCTAGTTGAATTGGTGCTTGACTAGTGAAGGGTTGTTGCTCCTTATGGGTTTGGTGCCTCACTAAAATATTAATTCATTATTTATAGGACTATATTCTAAGATATTTTTTAGTGGTGTTTTTTCCCATGAGTATTTCCCACATAACTCTTGTGTTTATATGTGGTATGCTTATGCAGATGTTTATTTATGCATTGGTTGATGTATGTGTTTGAATGAATGCTTCATAAATAATAATTGAAATTAAATGATTGTTTTAAGGGAACTGATTCACTCCCCATCTCAATATTTTTACTTCCAAAAAATAACACATACGTGTTTCTAACACTAGAAATGTGTATGCATTTTTAACACTAAAAACAATTTATAAAACCCACCCAAGCCCTTAAAAATGGTAAACATATCATTTGTGTCTTGCTCTACTAATTTGTGCTATCAAGCGATTTAATTTTACTCTTATTGTTTATCCTACCATGTTATCTTCATTGAAAATCCAAAAAACTCACCACATTGATGATGAATCCATAAAAAGAAAGTCCTAAAAATTAAACCTAATAACCCTAAATTTGTGTATTTTTTTGTTATTTGCATTATTTAATTGGTAAATTATGTTTTTTAAATAGCCTAATCTAGCGCAAGAGGATACCCTACTAACCTTCCTCCAAACACTATTCTTTACCCTTTGCCTAACCCCTATCCCTCATATAGTTCCACAAAATCCCCTAGGTAGTCAGGAGGATCTAACTTGCCACACCTTGATTTCTCTCTAACCTTAATAAAATTTTGATCCATGGATTTTTATAGTTTTTAGTTGATTAACTACTATTTTATTAGGCTTTATTATGTATATTTATTATGGGATAGTTCTATGTTTCTTAATTTACATGATTTATTAGTTATGGGGTTAATTGTACTTTTTTATTCTATACTTGATGATCCTATTTATTAGTTTATATAATAGATTTTTATGGATATATTTATGTTTCAGGATAACTACCTTCATTGTGGTGAGGTGGATGTAGGACGGATCCATCCCTCAGAGTGTGATAGATGGAGGGCATCATAAGAGAGGGTGGTGTATATGAAGGCATTGGGGGATGATAGAGAGAAAAACTAGAAACCCATGCACACTCCATAGTAGATTAACATGTTTTATGTTCATTTATTAAGTTAGATAGCTATAGCATTTTTTTAATTTTTGTTATATATGTCTGTTATGATATTATTTTCTATTTTCTAATCTTATTAAATTAGCTATGTGATGGTACTAGTCTAGTTTTGTACTACATTAATAGTTGATATTATTTCTTGGTTGAATGAGTGAATCCATGCATGTTTTAATATGACTTACCATAACCTAGTTTATAGTTGTGTATGTTATAAACTAATGTTTTTTGGGTTCATAGATGTATGTATTAGATATATTATAATACTTTAATTGATCATGTTATTAAATGAATATTGTATGTAGAAGATTATTATTGTTTATAATGAATACATATCCAAGTCAATATAGGTAATTTCATTATTAAATGATTAAAGGAAACATCATAATGTTTAATTTAGTGTTGATTAAGTTTTTAATATGCTCATTATATTAAAAAATTATTATGTCATTTGTATGACTAAGCAAAGTCTTAGTGTTGATAAATGAGTTTATGACTTGTGTGAAGGTTTGTGTTTAGTTACATTAACATTGTATATTTTTAATGTTTGAAAGATGTATTGATATAATCAATGGTATTTTAATGTAAATATGCTATATCAACCTTTTAATATGCAATTATAATGTTTATGACTTTTATAAAGTCAAACACATGGATAATTATTAGGGTCAATAAGCATGGATATTATGAAGAATTATTATAATGATTATTTTATTTACTAATTGGGAACATACAAGATTATTAGGGTTTATAACTATTTTTGACTTGAGTAAACAAGAACTTTAAAAAACCATTATTCATATTTTTGGGTCTTGTAAATGATAAAAAATGGTGGACTATTAGTTTAGTTAGCTTCTTGGTTTCACGCATAGACTAAGCCATAATGGTGGCTGAGAAATTTGGGGAATATTTGTGATGATGGAGGAGAATGAAAGGAAGTGGAGAGAGGATTTTGAGGTAATTACATACAAAGGCATGGAAAGAGAACAAATAGAATAAATAATATTGGAGAATAGGTTTGAGCTATTCTTTAATGACAAGAATGAATATTGTTGAAAGTAACTAAGTTAGTTATGTATTTAATTTCTAGATAAAATGGGGATAATTTTTGTATATGTTTTCATAGTTATGTAGTTTCATTTTGTTGAAATTATTTAATAGGATAAATTTTTGGCCATGTGGATGGATCAACCATCCATATAACCAAACCCATATCCTTAAAAGCCTAAAGCCTAAATGTATAGGACTATGTAAAGCTTTTATATTTAAAATAATTTTGAGTTGAGTGGATTGAATTTTGTGTTGTCTTTAAACAAAAGTTAGCCCTAGATAAGGAAATAAAATATTAAATACTTTTAGATTTCAATATGATAAACAAATACTATGATTATATTTATTTTTGGGAATCATATTCTAAAGGACAATAGGGCTTCTAATTAGTAATATTTACATACAAGGCTAAATTTTATCCATGATCGAAAATTATGGGTTTTTAATTTTTCTACCTTAAGGAATAATTTTGTGTTTTAAGATCAAATAAAAAACTAAGATATATATAAAACATTATTTCTTATTATTTGAATGTATACACATACCGGGTCAATAGTATAGACCCTTTTAGGAATTCAACTGTGTGTATAGGTCATTGACCAATAAAATGAATTAGGTTCATTTCATTTGTGTGTATATCATAATGATAAGATATATACATATATATGGGTATGTATATACACCTACAACACTTTAGTGACCTAGGGTATATATACATACTAGTGTGTGTGTGTGTGTGTGTGTGTGTGTGTGTGTGTGTGTGTGTGTGTGTGTGTGTGTGTGTGTGTGTGTGTGTGTGTGTGTAAGAGAAATTATTTTAAGATGATTAAGGATTTTGGTCTTGAGTTTGCATAGATGACATTTATATTATATACAAATTTTGTATCCTATGCATATATAAATATTAAATTCATAGACTGAGTCAAACATATGACTGAGTATGTTAAATATACATAAGATGCAAATATTTATATTTGGATGTGTATATAAATTTAATATATGTTTATTTTAGGTTTTCATAAATCTTGGATATAATGGTAGATGTATGTGTGTGTGTGTCTGTGTGTGTGTGTCTCTGTGTGTGTGTCTATGTGTGTGTGTCTATGTGTGTGTGTGTGTGTGTGTGTGTGTGTGTGTGTGTGTGTGTATGTGTGTGTGTGTGTGTGTGTGTGTGTGTGTGTGTGTGTGTGTGTGTGTAAGAGAAATTATTTTAAGATGATTAAGGATTTTGGTCTTGAGTTTGCATAGATGACATTTATATACATACTAGTGTGTGTGTGTGTGTGTGTGTGTGTGTGTGTGTGTGTGTGTGTGTGTGTGTGTGTGTGTGTGTGTGTGTGTGTGTGTGTGTGTGTGTGTGTGTGTGTGTGTGTGTGTGTGTGTGTGTGTGTGTGTGTGTGTGTGTGTGTGTGTGTGTGTGTGTGTGTGTGTGTAAGAGAAATTATTTTAAGATGATTAAGAATTTTGGTCTTGAGTTTGCATAGATGACATTTATATTATATAAAAATTTTGTATCCTATGCATATATAAATATTAAATTCATAGACTGAGTCAAACATATGACTGAGTATGTTAAATATACATAAGATGCAAATATTTGTATTTGGATGTGTATATAAATTTAATATATGTTTATTTTAGGTTTTCATAAATCTTGGATATAATGGTAGATGTATAATACATTGATATATATATAAAATGAATTCAAAAAAAATCTTTAGTCAATTCAAAGCATATTGTGTAGAACAAAGGTATGAGTTTAAATAGACAACTTTGTAAACTTGTTTGCCAATATCTTGAGATTTGCATGTATAAACTCAGATTTGTTTGTGAATGTGAGTTTAAGGGAATAAATTATATTTGTATATTGATAAGATAGTGTCTTATAAATAATGAATTGATAAGTCATAGCTAGTTGAGTTTGAATAGACAATCATTAAATTTTATCATCCAAATTATTAAATTCTGAGTTATATTCAAAACTCTATTATTTGTAATTATTTGGTTTTGAGATGAATTATGATGAAAAATTATAGTTTGAATATAAAATTTTAGAGTACTATGCCAACTTAAACTATCTATTGAATCGATTATTAATCATAAAATATATGTTTTTTTAATGTATGCATAAATGTATGGAATATACATGTGATTTATCGATCCTATAGAAAATTTGAAAGAGTCTAGTTTTCTTAAGTTGTAATTAAAAAGTGAATTATTTTTTAGATAACTAAGTATATGCATTTTATTATATATGTGATACTCATGGAGATTGTGGATATAATATTAAGTCCATATAGAGTATAACATATTTATAATGAAAATATAATTAAATGTTTATATTAGTGTTCATTTAATATACACAACTGAGTATATGCTTAATATATACCTATATGGTATACATGTAGATTGTGACTTAATTCTAATATATATATATATATATATATATATATATATATATATATATACTTGGCTGAATTCTGAGTGTGCATTTGAAATTAAATATTTGACATTTTAATCTTGTGTTAAAATGAGCTTATTTAAACATACTTTTAGTATGTGTTATTTGAGGTGTGATTTAATATTGTTAGATGAATGAAGTAACATTTGAGTTACATATTGTTATTTAGTAATTATAGTCTAGATATGAAGCTTATCTGAATGGTATGTTTCTATTGAGGACTGTATGTGATTTTATTTATTATTCTATATTAAATAAGATGATTATTAGATTCATTACATTATCTTTGATGGACTAAATATATGTATTTGATATTTTTTAGCATATTTATTATCTTCTAATAGAAAATATTTTGATTGAATATATTAGTTTTTATATTATTATGTATTAACCAAATATCACATTGATGACACTAAATATATAGTGGATAGATTCCATTATCTTATTTAGTGCCATCAATGCAAGATGAGGTGTAATCCAATTGAGTGGTGTGTATGAAATTGATTAATCCTAGAGATCATTAACTATTTGAAAAGCTTTGGCTAAAGTAATGTTTATAGTTAAACATTGTCATTTCATGTGTTTTATATAGTTTACATATTTGTATGATATCATGTTAGAATGGATTTCTTTATGATATACATCATGTATTAGTTATCTTATAAAACACAGGTTCTAATTTGTTACTTTAGATTCTCGCACTGTCATTATCTACCCATCTATGAAGGGAGGACCATTCCCTTGTTGGGAAATAGTGTGGGGGATTGATGGTCCATGGTTGGTATGTAAAGGTACATGGATGATGCTTTCCCTCTCTTAAGTAGTAATATACTAGAGACTACACTTGATATTACTAATGGATACTTGAGTTGTAGAGACTCATGCTCTATGGAGCTTTGTATCATTATATTATTATTTATTGATAAAACTATACTATTTATTCATTTGTATATCTAAAATAGTGGTTGTAATGTTGTATCAATCATGGATAAACATGTATAATTACTTTAATGAAATAAATGTAGTCTTTATTGATTATTCAACATTGTTTATATTATGATATATCATTATAATGGTGATCATTAGCTAAATGGATTAGCTATAAACCTTGTGGGATTAAATAAAATAATTCATTTAGTTAAAGATCATTTATTTACATTTTTGAGGTGAAATCTGTTAGATGAAGATGTGTAGTTAATCTTTAAAAAGTACTCTATTTTGGGAAAACTTGTGAGGTTGTTACATTGTGGTATTAGAGATAAGGCTCAAAATCTTGAACTTAATGTGTTTGATAATGCAAACTTATTCTCTTATTAATTAGGAATAACAATGGTATGTGATATACTAAAAGGTGAGGGTAATTCAAATACCAATCCCCCTATTGATCCAAATAAGTTCACCATTGATCAAAATGTAAATTTGGATCAAATCCTCACAACCATGCAAGATTCTAGGGACCTAATCATGGCCATAGAGTAGGAAGTGCATGGTCATGAAGAGGAGAATGCTCAAGAGAAACTTGAAGATCATCCTATTGAATAGGAACATCATCAATAGTAGAGGCATGAGGAAGTGTCAAAAGATGTAAGAGCTCGAGTAGCTACACAGTTGACATGTGACATGAAAAAGGTGAATCCACCCAAGTTTTATGGAACTATATTAGAATATGGAGTTGAAGCATGGTTGATAGAGATAGATAAATATTTTGAGATTCAAAATTAATCTGAAGTCACCAAAGTAATATGTGGAGCATATCAGCTTGTTAGTGAAGTAACAACTTATGGGGCAAACAAGAAGGTCGAGATGAACCTCAACTCAACCACCATCACTTGAGAATAGTTTGTGACACTATTTAGGTCATGATGGATTTCATAGTTATATTTTGATCATAATCTTACATATTTTTAAAATATTGATCAAAGAGACCTCCCATTGAATGAATACTAGGAGAAATTCACCACGCTCCTTAAATATGTACCTTAGTATTAGGTAAATAAGAGGTTCAAGATCAATAAATTCATCATGGGATAAAAAAACTAAATTATTTGTGAAGTATATGTGCATGGGCCATCTACCATGGATCATGTTTTCAAGAAGGCAATCAATTAGGAACAAAAATTGAAATCTCTTACACAAGTTAGATATAAGTTTAAGAAGAAGTTTGGAAGTTCTAAACCAACTTTCAAAAATAATATTTAGAAGAAAAGGAGTGGAGACTCCAAGATTCATTCAAGAATTATAATACCAAGTTTAGTAGTGGTTCAGGGAAAAGGAAACATGGTAATGGTTTCAAATGAGGTTTCAATGGAAACCAATAGTCTAATAAGAAAGAACTAGATTGAGGTTGTTTCATTTTTAGAGGTGACCATTATATACATGAGTGTACTCAAGACAAGTTGAAGAATAATGGTTATACTTATCTATAGGGTAAATTTTAGTAGCAAATTCAGGCAACTATTAATAATTATTTGGCTGAGTATCAAGCTTTGTGTATAGAATTGTTAGGTATTTTTTTGATCATCTAGTTTATATTTTGTTTGACATAGGAGATAAAAAAATGTTTCATTGCTCCTATAATGCTTAATAAATTGTCTATAAAAGTTAAATTTATGGAAAATACATGGTCAGTATAGTATGGGAATGAGTCGAAGGTCAAAGCTGATAAGTGTTTAGTCAAAGATAAGATTAGGTTGCCTAAATTCACTATAGTAGTGGATCTTTATGTTAGATTAGTAGGGTCGGGATGATGTGATATTAGGATTCAATTGGATTGTGAATCATAAAACTAAGGTTGACTAATACCTAAAAAAGGTTGTGTTAAGATGATTTTAGAAACTAGACACAACTTCAAGGTGAGAAAAGGGAGTTGAAGCTTAGGTATATTTATACAATTCAACTCAATAAATCTTAGAGGAAGGGATGTCAAGCATTTATTGTTAATATAAATGAGATGGAGGAATATAAGGAAGCATTCATCAAGGATTATCCTTTTCTAAGGAACTTTCAGGATGGATTTTCATAGGAATTACTAGGATTGCCACCCAAGCACACATTTGATTTCTTGATAGATATCATACCTAGATTGGAATTGTAGTCTAAGGAACTATATAAAATGATGACCACTAAATTATTTGAGTTAAAAGATTAACTTCAAGAGTTACTGTCAAAAGCACTAATTCAACCAAGAATGTCACCATGGGGGCATACTAGTCTTTGTCAAGAAAGATGTTAATCTTCACCTGTGTATTGATTGTAGGATGTTGAATAAGGTGATGATAAAGAAAAAATATCCATTTCCATACATTCATGGTATCTTTGATTAGTTTAGAGGGGCAACAATCTTTTCTAAGATTAGGTCTCATTAGCTAAGAATCTATGATGGGGATATTTTGAAAACAATGTTCAAGAATTGATATGGGAAATATGAGTTTAGAGTATTACCTTTTGGGTTAACAAATGCTCTAGAAACATTTATTAATCTCATGAAAAATGTGTTCAGAGATTATCTAGATCCTTTTGTGTTGTTTTTTATAAATCATATCCTCATGTATTCTAAGGATGAGGAAGAACATTTGCAACATCTGGAAGTGGTTTTATATCATTTGTAGAATCATAGGTTATATGACAAGTTGTCCA
>JARHVA010003462.1:1477500-1552500 GCA_037957365.1 Torreya grandis | reverse complement strand
CACTCTGGATTCCTATACCATCATTATCTACCCATCCATGAAGGGAGGGCCATTCCATTATTGGGGGATAGAGTGAGGGATTGATGGTCCATTGTTGGTGTGGAAAATCACTCGAATGATGCTCTCCCTCCCCACAACATTACTATACTAGAGATTACACTTGATATTATCGATGGATATTTGAGTCATAGAAACTCATGATCCATGGAGATTTGTATAATTATATTATTATTTATTGGGACATTATTTATTTATTAAATGATATGATTTATTCCTGTTTATATATAAAGTAGTGGTTATAATGTTGGATCAGTCGTGGATGAAAATGTATAATTACTTTAATAAAATAAATGCAGTCTTTATTGATTATTCAACATTGTTTATATTTTGGTATATCATTATCATGGTGATCATTAGCTAAATATATTAGCTATAAACCTTGTTAGGTTAACTAAAATAATACATTTAGTTACAGATCACTTAGGTAGAATTCTCAAGGTGAAATCTATTAAAAGAATATGTGTAATTATTTTTTTTAAAAAAATCTCTATTTTGGTAAACCTAATGGGTTTGTTACATAAATTCACATATAATGGAAAATAGAATTGAAATTGAGCAAATAATTAGGAGAATGAGGGACCCCACTTCCACCAACACCCATCGCACTTAGTTAGCCAATACCCTAGAGTCGATATTATATTAAGTTGACTTGGTAATGAGTCAAACTAATAGATTTTCATCATATAGGGATAAATGTATGCATTACTATGATAACAAAAATTCATCATATGAGGTGAAGAAAAAATATATAACATAAGATAACATTGTGCTTTATTTATTGACCTAACCACCAATGCACCATTTCTACTTACTATTAAGGGCAACATACCCTCATTTCTAAAAAATGGGACCCTTATGTTAAATTTGTGAAAAAATTGTCTTTTGAAGATAAAAGTCACTTGACCATAGCATCATTAACACATTTTTCACATAATTTGTATTTGAAGGTCATCCACCCCTTGGTTTGGTTAGTCTTCTTTATTCATAGTTCTAATTTAGATTTACCTAATGTTGTTAATAGTGGATCTCTATGTTTCAAATCACAAATTTAATAGATCTCTCTTTAATGGAATCATACCTGAGTTTCATAATTTTAATGATTTTATCTCAATTTGACCTTTTACTAGCCTTTGGTCTATTAAAATTCAAGTTAAATCCATGTTTAAGCTTCTTAAAACCCTCGTTCAGAAACCCTAGCACAAGATTCTTTTAGAAAAAATTTAGAAACTAGAGAGAATAATTTATGCAAGAATATTTTAAATATGTTATAGACTTAAGCCTAATTTTTATTCTAAGGCTTGCTCATGTTTTTCAACGTGATCAAACATTAGCCTAAAAATTATAAACTTTATCCCCTTTATGTCTTAATCTCCTTTATCCCCTTTTATTTTAACGTGGTCCAAAATATTTTTTGTAGGATCTTTTTAAATTTCTAATGTGGTCTAACTTTAATTTTCATGGTCCCTCTTGTTGAAAGCTTAGACTAATGTCTTAATCCTAAGGCCCTGTTCATGGTTATTAACATGAACAAGACATTAGTATTAAGGCTTTAGCCTAAATTCCTTCATGTCTATGGGCCCTAACTTAAATATCATACTTCTTTGTAGGATAAATAATCCATGCTTAAGTAGAGATCAAAGATCAGATGGAGTGAGATAATCCTGATAGATCCAAGACATTGCCCCATGGACCAAACCCACTCAATCACTCAAATCATGATTAATGGCCTGCGTTTAAGTGGAGATCAAAGATCAGATGGGGCAAGATAAATATCAAAGACTAAATTGGGTTCCTTATTATTTTTAATGATATCTTAGCTAATGTTTTTATTGTATTTATTAATAAAATGAAACCTTAGGATAAAACCTATGTTAAGAGTGTAATTAATTGAAGGGTTTTTTATCATATTTTAAGACTTAAGACTTATGATATGATATCTAACTCAATCCATTTGTAATTATAGGAACCAATCATATTCAAGTACCCAAATCATAATAAATGATTCATGTTCCATCAAATGGGTTATTCAAATGATGCATATCAACTCAAAGCTTTCACAAGACCTACCATGTTTAGATCTTAATTTTGATGTTTTCATCCCCATCATTTAATGTCTATAAGGCTATCATTGACATCCACGAGGCCATCAAATTTAAGCCCATATGATATATTTCTAGTTCTTAATTTTGACATTCATATGAATGTCATTGACATCCACAAGGCCATCATTAGCATCCATGAAATCATCAAAATTCAAGGTCATGAACCAATCCCACTTAGATAAATGAACATGTTGTTTTCCTTTACATGATCAATGGGGTCTCATTTGGAAAATAATCATGCATTTCAATATTAAAATCAATCTTTCACCTTAGATTGATTAAAGTCCATGTTTTGACTTAAGGACCTTTCTAACTAGGTTAAAATTTTTATAAGATCGATTATGAATGCCATGGACTTAGCCTAAATTCTTATCTAAAACTTCAATCATGTTTTTCAAAATGACCAAAACTTAGCATAATAACCTTAGGCTTAGTCCCTTTATGTCTTAAGACCCCCCCCTTTTTGGAGTCATTTAATTTCTCATGGTCTAAATATTTGTAGATATAGAATTAACTTAAGTCTCTATCATAAGTTTTCAATTGTATATATTAGTAAAATATAACCTTAAGCTAAATACTTATGGTTATATCTTATATCATTTGATGAGGTACCTTTTTTGATCTAAACTTAGACTAAATACTTTAGCCTCAAGATTATTTCATGTTTATTAACATGAAATAAAACCTTAGACTAAAATATTTAACCTAAGTTCTAGGATCGATGGCTCACATCTAATTAGGGCAACATGATCAAATGGAGAAAAATCACTATGAACTATTCAATGAAACCATTGAGTAAGCATAGATCCACCATGTGGCACAAATGTATTCACTATGAGACTAGTAAAGATGTAGAGGTCAAAAGGCCTATGGGATTGCCAAGTGACACAACTATGGGGCCTGGTATAAAGGATATCTAATGGTGTGCAACTCATAGGATTAATATCAATGAATCACATTAATCTATACAAGATGATCTAATGAAGTGATATTAAATACAAATTTTAAAAGGTAGTGGTCAAATTTTAAATCATTTATGAAAAAAATATCATGAAAAGCCAACTAGATGTCATAGAGCCGCCACATAGATGCCACCTAAGTAGAAAAGGATAAAACCAAAAATTTTGTGGGATCAAAAAAAGAAAAGGTATAAAGGAAAAATTCCAAATCAAATCCAAGGCACCAAATTCATAAAAGTGCAAATAGATTCCACCATTAAAGCTTAAAAAGACCTATAAAAATCCCTAATGTTTACAAAATCCCTAATTTAATCCCAATTTGATCATAGTCAAACTAGAGAGAGCTAAATTGTCACCTAAACAAGTAAAAATTGATCTCAAAGCAATTTATAGACCGCTAGCGAGAAATTTATAAAGCTCACAATCATGGCAACATCAAAACAAGAAAATAGAGAGGACATAGAGTTGTATTTGACTTTAGATATGGAAGGGTATTCAAGGACACTAAATTTAATGCTATAGAATTGAACACTAGGGATAATAACTAGTCTGAGATTTTTTAGGCCATTGAATAGTTACAAGAAATCACCAAATAAGATAAAAAAAATCCATAGTCTGCAAGAGATACTATGACACAATCACCATCCAGATGACCAATCTTCACCACGTAGTTTTGAAACAAGAGGAATTACATTATATCAATGTTATTACCCCTATTTTTAAGGATTATAAAATTAAATAAGATATGATAGTCCATGAATGTAGTTTTAAGAGATATTATTACATTTCCCCCACAACATTTGAAAACTATTATAAGCTACATAATCCCTAGGTAGATTTACCCATAATTAGGGAATGGTCTAGCAAAAAAAACTTGAAAAACATTCTTTCCCCATGGCTATATTAAAGAACCCATGTGATCTAAGACCCCACTACAAATATCCCAATCACCCAATTCAAGGTAAGATTGATAATGATTATGACTTTGCTAAATAGATTAACTAGGGCCCCTTCCACGACCTATGTTAACAAAATTTGGGTCCCTTCTATATATTTCATGGTTGAAAAGGGACTTAATCTTCATATAGGAGAAATGATCAATATTTTCCTAAAGCAACAATTCTCTACCATAAAGAAGAAGACTAGAAATCACTTATTTATGATGTATTATCTTTTCGATTCCCTATTGGCCACTACCAAAGTACCTAACATCTAAAATTGGTCACATGAGGGAAGGAAAATAATCTCCCATTACTAGGCTAAATTACATATATTCAATTATATAGACCACATATAATTCATTTGTGCCTATTTATACCCATCCCTAGTGGAAGCCATTATAGGATCCCAATGATGAGGGTTAGCCCCTTAATTAAAAAGTATGTGGAACTTATTGGATACAATTAATTATATCATGATTTCACCATAATCAAGATAGAAGGGACTCTAAGTCATCCTCTTATATTACCAATCTATGTGCTCACTAAATTGGCAAAGCAAGAAATAATATACCAATTATTCTATGCTATAGATGGTGTAAGCAAGGGAAAACATAAGGGGCTGCTCCATCATTTTCCTTTGACTATTAGTAAAACTATATTTTTTAATTAGGACAATGTAGACACCATCTCTAGACATAGGGACTCTTTCAATTTATAGATTGATGAATTAAGGTAGTGGAAACCCTATAATAGGGTTTTCAAACATTTGAAGGCAAAGACAATAAACATGACATATGGACATCTCCTTGGTGTCTATGACATGATGTATATATAAGCATCTTGATTCATAGAAGTCATAGTAAGATTTATGAAGCACAATATCAAGCTCAAAGCTAGATTGATGAGAGATGAGAAGTCAACATGTGAAATATGGTAGATGGGACCTTTACAGTATCATTTTCTACTTAGACCATATTTTAGGCCTTTTTTAGGATAGCCATAGGTAGAAATATAAAAATTAGAGGTACAAGTTACACAAGGGTTAGTAAAAGAGAGATTTAAAGAAAGACCTAATGAAGGAGCATCATTTTTAGCCTATCCCAAAAATCTAGATTCTCTAATTAAACACATTAACATGATTGCATTAAATCCTAATATAATATTAGAGGATGCCTTGAAGGCACTAGCAAGTGCTTATGGATTAAATGAAGAGGAAACATAGGAAGAAGAACCTCAGACCCAAGTTGAGGAAGTGGGAAAGGAAAAGGGGAAGGAGGTAGATTTGGACTCAGTTTTAATTATTCCCCTTGAAAAGAGAAAGGATAAACTAGCATTGGTTCCAACAAGAACAAAAAATCCTAATATAACCTTCACTCACCCTTTAAATGAGGTTAATCTCTTCGATGATGAAAATCCAATTCATGGTCCAACCATTCTTGAATGGTTTGTTTATGGAAAGTTACAAAAGATCCCAACTCTACACCATTCATGGGACATCACTAAATCTATCAACATCATAGTTCATGATGAACTTAAGCCTTGGATAGTGGCTCTATAAAAGGAAGGGAAGGAAAGACAAATGGTTGCTCTTATATCTTTAGGTAGCACCCAAATGGAAGTCCTAGAGCCTCCAAAAATAACACAATCTTTAGTAAGTGTCCAATTTGACCCAATCACTACTAAATTGGAAAGAGTGACAATAAAGAAAGCTATGGTGGGTGGAGAAGAATTCACTTTTAATAAGGTGGAGCCATTTTTTGGATTGAATATAGTTGGAGGTCAAAGACTAGGTGAGAACCCCATCCATGAAGAGGATATATTTGGTTTATCCAAAGCTTAATCAACCCAATTACAAACTAGAATCAAAGGCCTAAAATAATAAATAGATAACTTGTAGAGGTAGAAAGAGAATTTGGATAAATAATTAGTTTTATTAGTTCTTTATCCCATGGTTGATATGTTTGAAGCATCTTTCTATGATATCTTTAACTCTTTGAAGTCAAAAAAATCAAGACAAGGCATGCTAAGCTAGCAAGATGTAGCACCCAAGGGCTTAATCACCCAATGGGAGAGTTCAAAGGATAAGATGAAGGGGTTGGTCAACATATTAGAGGATAAAATTATTGGTTTCAAGACCATCATCATTTCCCATCTCAATACAATCATATGACTAATCATGGATAAAATCATTGGTTTGAGCATGTGGTCCAAGAGCTTGGGAAGACTTATCAATGATGACAAGGAGCTATTGGATAAAATTTAATAATTCCTTAAGGACATTATTACCAAGTCTACAAAGCTTAGGTCCATGGGCATCATAGCAGATGATGAGTTAAAGCATAGGACCACTTTTCTCATACAGGAGGTAAAGAGCAAAATCCAAGGTAGGTTTGGGGCTGACAACATTAATGTCATGGATATGATCCTAAATGAATAAGAAAAAATAGTCAAGGCAAGAAGAATTAAGGAAGATTTAGAGAGAAACTAGCTAAGTAAGAGGATTAGCTCTTCCTTGAACCAACTATCAATTTAAAATTAGTTGATGAACAACATCAAAAGGTAATGAGAATTCTACTTTAATAAAACTAAAGGTATTCATTATCATAGAGTTCACCAGTTAGTTAAAAATATTATATTTTATGGGAACATTTTAAATTTTGAAAATGAAATATTATTTTGTAAAGGCATGTTTTATTTATATGTGCTTTGCCTATACGTCAAATCATTTAGAAATATCTAGTGTATTCTATAAACTTTGTAAAAAAGGATAGATATCTTTACTTTTGTACATTTGTCATTGACATGACTGACTGGTATACTTCCTTGAAATTCTATAAAAGGAAGTATTACCATTTTTAAGAGGGAGTTTTGAGAGATAAAAAATACTTTGTAACTTTTGGAGTAATTTAATGCAAGTAGGGAATACTGTAAAGTTTGTCTCAATTATTTGTTTGAATTGTCATTATGGCTTTTCTCTCAATTGTCTATTTTGGATCTCAAATTTTAAATGTTTTTAATAATTATGGATGTGCATCTTTAATACAGGGTTGCTAATTTATGAAAATGCTATATTATTTGAATGTTCTTGGGTTTAATTTATTTTATTTGATTTGCATAAAGATGTGCATATGTTATTTTACTACAGCAGTAAATTTTTAAAGTAAAGCTAGTTCTTACTTGTATTTCTTCCTATTATCCTTAGATACTTACTTGGTGTCTGGTAGGATTTGGGTGTATTATATTTCATGATATAAATTAGTTAAATATATTTTCAGTTGGAATTTAAACCTTGTCATGATGTTTGAGGTAAAGATCAACAACATATTTTCTTTCTGCCCTACCCTTCCCTTTTTCTCCTTTTTTAACCACATCGCTATAGCTTAATATCATTTAAAATATTCATTTGATAATATTATAATATTATAAGTTGATAAAAATTCATTGATATTAGTATATATTACTACATCTTTACAAATATTGTTGAGAGGACCAAGGTAGCTCCCAACGACCAAGTTTTATAAATATTGTTGAACAGTTTGCTTGTTTTGCCACTATTTCATTATAGGTAACCAAATTACCAAAAACTACTACTCATGATTTTAATTATTTGAGTTATAAATTTATAATTTTTATTTAAACACTAAGATCACCTATCATACACTTAGAGGCATTAATAGGCAGAGCTCTGTTGGCACTAGAAAGAGGGCATCAATAAATCCTTATGAATTTGTAGGATCTTTGATGGTTTTAGTGTATTTTGATCAAAGATCATTATATTATTTTCATAATTTTAATTATTTAGCATAATTTTGTAAATATTGGTGATCTTCATGGTTTTAGAATGATCTTTGTGCTTCCTTTAGATAAAGATCAATGTTCTTTGAAAGTTTACACTTGGTTATGGTAAAGATGACTTCAACTTTGTCAATTCAATAGGTTTGAGGTTAGTAATAGCTATTTTGGTTAAATATTCATATGTACTTTGAAAATTTGAGTTAATTTGAGCTTAGAGTTGTAAAGATCATTCACATTTACGTATTTGGACATATTTTTGAGCTAGTTTAGTTGAAGATCTTAGTCCTTTGTTGTTATTTATATGAATCTTTGTAAAATTCACTTAGTATGAAAGTTTAATCTTTGTCCTTTTTAAATATTGTTTTAACACATCACATTTCAAATATAATTCAAGGTTTTCAAGCTGTAATTACCAAGAATCAAAACAAGGTCACATTCAAAAATAAGGGAACCTCTGGTTGAACTAGAAATCCATAGGAGAGTCAGGTGAGACTAGGCGTAGACATTCAAAGTCTTTTCCAACTTCACCTCTCTAAAGTAATCCTACATTATATCTTCATCAAGGTATGGCCTAGCTTGGGGATTCCTTCATCAATGTACTATGTGTATTACATGATCTCCCCTATAATCATGAGAAATATTTGCCAACATTTAGTATAAATTGTGTTGTAACTGTAGAGGAAAAAATTAAATCATTCAAAGATACATTAAGCTTTTTAAATGTCACCCATGAAGATGTAGCATGTAGGCCATTTCCTTTTACATTTAGGGATGATACATATGAATGGTTTCTTAATTTTCCTAATAATTACATTACTAGTTGGGATCATTTTAATAATGTTTCCTTTGACCAATTTGGCAAGATCATTAGTCATTATGTATTGTACCAATAATTCACCATGATTAGAAGAGATGCTAGTGAGTCCATAAGAGCATTTAATTCCATGTTCTAAAAGATGCATAGTTGAACCATAGATCCCTATAAACCTGATGATGTTCTAGCTTTAGAAATCTATAAGGATGTAGTAGATCTTATAACTTCTATGTTCTTGAAGAGATCTCTTCTATTCGTAACCACATGAGCCTGAACCTATTCTAAAATTAGTGACCATTAATGATCAAATACAACCTTAGGGAAAAATTGATTAATCTATCCCAAATGCCAATCCACATATGCCTACCTTGAATATATTTCCTAATAACAATTAGAATGTGTCAGATTTGAATACACTCCCAACCTTGAAGTAGTTACCCTTGAGCAACACTTCTCCAAACCAAAACTTAAGATTCTTGAACCATCCTATAATTATATTTAATTCAAATGATTAAAATTATTTGGTACTAACCAATTGTACTAATAGTAATTAGGTTCATAATTGATAAAATCCTAAGAGTGAGAATGACTCTTTATTAAATATGGCACAAAAGCTAAGCACTAATTTTATTTAGTTACAAAATTAGGTTAGTCATACTGGTAAAAGCTCAAGTAGTAACTTCTCTTTTTAAAGATTCAATAGGACTAGTAATAGGTTTCATAATGACAATTTTCACAATAATAAGAACAATAAATCATCTACTGATAAGAAGACTATGGACATAAATTTTATTTATGTTACCTTAATTGATTATTTTAGGGTGCATTAAACTACTAAGCATGGTGAAATTGATTGCATTCAATTCTATAAAGATTTTGACGTTTTTAAGGAATAATTAGACAGTTTTAAAGTGATTATTAACAAAGATAATGGTGTAAGTACCTCAAGTCCAAATCATCTAACCAAGTTAACATGGTGGAAATGTTTGACTTCCATTGTCAAGAAGATAATGAGCCTGATGATATTATGAAGAAGTACATTCTTTCCAACAATTCTTGAAGAGTACCTACCCTTTAAGGAATAAAGAGTAGAAGTAACTCATGACTACTTCAACACCTCTAAAAAAATTTGGCACTCCTTCAAATACTACCTTATATAATAACCTAGATCCTACAAAAGGAAGTACTTCTAAACATAATACTAATGCATTTAATTCTTTCAATAATGCTAGGTATAATATTTTAGAGGACATGAAGAAAATAAAGGATAACATCACATTGCATGAATTGACATAGATCACTGAGCAATGGGACATTTTGTTAGAGTCCTTGTCCAAGAAACCTAGCAAGCCATCCAAGACTGACAACACCAATGTTGCTATGTATAAAGCTAAAGTGGAATCCCCATCTTTCCTGCTTATTATCATAATGTTTGGTAATAAGTCACATAACTATTTATTGGATTTTGGTGTAGAAACCGACATTATACCAGTAGGTATTTTCAAATAAGTTGGCTTAACTCTTATCAAATCTAAAATATTTGTCACTCAATTAGATATGTCTAGAGTCAAGGTAATTGGGGAGTTATTAAATGTTCATATGCAACTTGCCTCTGAGCCTAGGGTTCAAAATTTTATTGAAATCTATGTAGTAGACATTTTTGATGTTTATGGGTTGTTGTTAAGAATGGAATGGATAAAGGCCCTAAATGGATATATGTCTACTGATTGCTCTCATTTGTGGTTTCCATGGAAAGGAGTCCCAAATCATATTAGGGTGGAAAGAGAGCCTTAAATGAAGCACATGATCACAAATAAAATGTTGTGAATGAAAATGTGAATATTGACTCTGATTTGGGATTTTTTACTCTTGAAACTACTAAGGTGTGTGATTATAAACCTTATTATATTGTTCCTATATTGTGGAAGATATATTTTGATGGGGTTAAATGTAAGTCTGGGTCTCAAGTAAGAGTTGTCCTAACGAATCATATTAGTATGGAATATCATGCTTCCTATAGAATCTAATTTTCATGCACTAATAACCTTGTAGAATATGAAGCATTGATCTTACATTTATAATTTTCCATCAAGTACAAAGTCAAAGAACTACTAGTTCATGGTGATTCAAAACTAGTAGTCAATTAGCTAAGGAGTAGATACCAGTGCAAATTATCATATCTCAAGAGATATAAGTTTAGATAATAGGATTTGATAGAATATTTTGATGTCTTCAATATTTTTTCCATCCCTAAGGAGGATAACAAGGCTAATGATGATATTACCTCAATTTTAGCCAATCTTATGCCAAACTAGGATTCTCAATATTATAGCATTAAGTTAGATTCATGCCCTTATATCCTTGATAATGTATACCATATGTAGGTATTCAATTATGACCAATATATCTTGGATTTCATGACCAATTTAAGATTATTTGAGGAACATGTCATAGATGTGGCTAATGAGAATACCCTTGAAGAATATGGAAGATTTGATAATAAAGTCATTTAGCTAAATGATAAAATCCCAAAAGTCATGATTTCCTTGGAAAGGTTAATTTAATATGATAATATATCTAAGAAGACTAAGATTCCCAAAATAAGTGGGAAGGATTATAAGGAAGTTGATCTTGGACCTCAAGATCAACCTCATCTAGTTAATATTGGCACATGTATGAGCATTGAAAATAAAATATCCAAAGACTTTTTGACTAGATATAAGGACATAATAACATAGTCTTATGATGACTTGAAGACTTTTGACCCAAAAGTCATCACTCATACCATACCCTTGAAGAAAGGTTACAAACCTTTTAGATAAATGTAGAGGCCTGTCAAACCTATTTTAAAGCCTATGATTTTCAAAGAATTCAAAAATTTTTTAGATTCAAAGATTGTATTTACAATTAGGTATTCTACTTGGGTCATCAATTTCGTCCCAATCAGAAAAACTAATGGTGAAATAAGATTGTGTATTGATTTTAAGAATCTCAATAAGTCATCTAAAAAGGATAACTATCATTTGATTTCTTTAGAACAAGTTATAAAAAGTGTTTTTGGTTCTATTATAATGTCCTTTTTTGATGGATTTTTAGGGTATAACTAGGTATTGGTGAATTAGGAAGAAAGGATGAAGATTGATTTCACTACCAAGTAGGGTACATTTGCATACAAGAGGATGCCATTTGGGCTGATCAACACAAGAGAAACAATCCAAAGAGCCATGGATCATGTTTTTCAAGGATTTTTAGGTAAATGCATCATTATGTACATGGATGATCTAACTATTTTTTCTAAAAATAAGGAAAACCACATCATGCATTTACAACAGATATTTGAAATGTGTAAAAGGTATGGGATTTATCTCAACCCTAAGAAGAGTATACTTTTTGTTACTAAGGGTAAATTTTTAGGCCATGTCATTAATAAGGAGGTAATATCTATATATTTAGATAAAGTAGAAGCTATATTAAAAATAGAGCCTCCTAACAGTAGAAAAGAACTGAAATCTTTCTTTGGAAAAATAAATTTTGTAAGAAAGTTTATCTTTGGCTTTGTATAAATTGTCAAGACATTGAATGAAATGATAAATAAAGATGTCAAAATCACTTAGAATGAAGAAATAAAAAAGGCATTCAATGACATCAAGGATGTAATCATCCAATCTCCTATACTAATAAGTCTGGACTTGTCAAAGGACTTCTAACTCTATTCCTTTGCTTCTAATCACATTGTTACTATAGTTTTAACTTAGAAAATTTATGGATGTGACCATCTAATTGCTTTAATGAGCACAAAATTTGAAAATTTTGAGATAAATTATTATTTAATTGGTAAAAAATAATGTGCATTAGTTAAGGTAGTGAATAAATTTAGGCACGACATTCTTAGAAATAAAGTGCATGCCATCCTACCTGACCCTATCATAAAGCTCATGTTGAGCAAAAATGAGCTATGAGAAAGGAGAGGTAAGGGGATGTTTATTCTCTAATAATATGACATACAGATGAAGACTATAAAATTATTAAGGTGCCAAGGTTTGATTCAAATTATTACCAATGCTAGCCCTAGGTTAAGTATCATGAAAGTTGATCAACAAAACTTTTAGACTAATGACTGGTATATCCTATCATTCACTTGATTATTAATGGTACTTGTCATGAAGGACTAACCAAGGAGTAGGAGAGAGATCTAAGACTTAAATTATCCAATTACTTGATCAAGAATGGAGTGCTATACTGAAATAACTTTGAAGGTGCCTACCTAAGATACATTTCAAAAGAAGAAGCTGCTGAAATAATGAGCACCTTTCATGAGAAGATAGGAAGTGGGCATCCATCTAGAAGAACCAAAACCCAATTTTTTTTGAAATATAGATAATATTGGCCCACCATCTTCAAATATTCTCACAAGCATGTGAGGGAATACCACTCATGCCAAATCTTTAGCACAAATGAGACAAAAGCAATAATGACATTGCAACCAGTAATGGTTGATAAACCCTTTGCACATTGGGGGTTATACTTTGTAAGGGTGATTAACGCTAATTCATTATAAGATAACAAGTACATTATAACTACAACTAATTATCACATGAGGTGGACTGAAGAAATAGCCACCAAATAATGTAAAACTAAAGAAGTGATCAATTTTTTAGAGGAAAATATATTCACTAGGTTTGAAACTCTAGTTTCTCTAGTATGTGAAAATAGATCTACCTTCATATCCATTGAAGTGATATAATGAGCATATAATAATAGTATCATTCTCAAGTTTTCATCTAACCATTACCCTTAAGGTAATGGAGTGTCTGAATCTACCAATAAGAACTTGATGAAAGTAATAAAGTCTACAGTAGATATACCCAGAACTTGACATAAGCTTCTCAAATATGCCCTTTGGGAAGATAGAATAAGGATGAATCAATCCCTAAAGTCATCACTATTATTTTTGGTGTATTTCCAATAGCCCATCTTCCTTATCACCCTCAAGCTACTTACATACAAGTTCATGTAGGAATATATGGAAGAAGATTAGGAACTTACAAATTCAAGACTACTGGACATTGTTCAAATGGAAGATGCATGAGAAGAATATTTTTCTAATTTTAGTAGACAATAGACCATAGTGAAGAGGTGGTTTGATAAGAGATCAAATATAAAGGTTTTTAGACAAGGAGACTTAGTTATTCATTTGGACAAAGCATTTGAACCTAAAGGAAAACATGGAAAGCTCACACCTCTATGGATAGGTCCCTACCATATTTTTGAGACACCTGGGAAAAACACCTTTAATATAAAATACATACAAGGAGAATAATTCACATTTCCCACTAATGGGTAGTATCTAAATTATTATTTTTATACTACTCCTCTTGGGGTCTTCATGGAGTAAATTTGTAAGACTAGTTAGAGTTAGTATAGGTAGGCTAGTTGGTTTCTTTCTATCCTTTCCTTCCCATACCTTATTTGTACATATGTTCAAACATATTTATTTTATTTCTTCTTATTTTTTTTGTGTTTGTATGTTCACTTTATTTGTTTTGTCTATTGTTGCTAATAAGTCCTTTTGGACAACCCTCAGTTTAAAGTTTATTCAAATGGCTCAGAAACTCCACAAATTTAGAAATGTAGGTATGTATCTTGAGAAAATGTTTACCATCAATATAAAATATGAGATTAATGTTATGATTTATAAAAACTAGTAAATATGAAGTGGATAGGTTAATTGTTTCATAAGAACTCAAACATTATTTTGATCTAAACTTGGTTTTAAGAAGAAGTGCACATTGGGATGAAAGATTAAATTATTGGAACAGAATCACGCTTACACTTAACAAACATCCTTGCCTAGGACAAAGATTATAACCATTGGTGATTATCTAAGGATCAAACACTAGACCAAATCCCTAAACTTGGCTAACTTGGTTTCCAAACTTTTTTAGAAAGCTTAAATGATCTAAAAATACAAAAATAGGAGATATTTCAAAATCAAAATCTTTCCAAGAAAAGGTGATTTTGGTAACCTCCACCAGGGATATGGATGCTTGGATAATAGTGGATCAAGGACATGAGTGGATCCAAAGGCATCTTTGTCAAGTTTATGGATGCTTGGATAGCAAAAGAGAAATTCCCAAGCTTTCCCTAATCTAATTCATGGTTCTTAATGGAATGCCCAAACATGCCATGAGTCAGTGTTAATGATTAAAGGCATGAAACCTAGAGTTTGTCCCCTAAAACCCATGGCAAATAGTAAGTGTAATAAAAAAACACACACATCATGGATATATTTTGATTTTTTATCTTAATCTTGTAGGTGCAAGGTTTATTTTAACCATATACCAATTTTGATGATAACACTAATCAAGTGGAATAGGTAACCTAATTATTTATCTGAACTAGAGTTTTTAAATTCTAACATATTACTATGTTTCCCTTGAAATTTGCCATTTGTTGAGGGAAACATACCCCCATTTTGGGAAAATGAGGACCCTTGTGTTAAAATTGTGCAAAATTTATCTTTTAAATTTGAAATTCAATCGACTATAGCATCATTAACATGTTTTGCACATTATATGCATTTGAAAATAATCCACCCCTTCTTCTGGTTAGTCTTCTTTGTTCATCATTTTGCTTTAGATTTTCCTAATGTTACTAACATTGGATCTCTATATTTCATATCACATGTTTAATGGAGCTCTCATTGATGGGATATTACATGGGTTTCATAATTTTAATGATTTTATCTCAACTTGACCTTTTACTATCCTTTGGTCTATTAAAATTCAAGTTAAATACATGTTCAAGATTCATAAAATGCTCATTCAGAATCCCTAGCACAAGATTATTTTAGACTAAATTTTAAAAATGGTAGGAATAATTTATATGAGAAAATTTTAAATATGCTATATAATTAAGCCTAATTTTATGCTAAGGCTTAGTCATGTTTTTCAACATGACCAAGCCTTAGCCTAAAAATTATAAGCTTGGTCCCCTTTATGTCCTGAGCTCCTTTGATCCCTTTTATTTTAACATGGTCCAAAATTAATGTTTATAGGATCCTTTTAAATTCTTAACATGGTCTAACTTTAATTTGCATTGTCCCTTTTGTTTCAAGCTTAGACTAATGTCTTAATCATAAGGCTCTATTCATGTTTATTAACATGAATGAGACCTTAGTATTAAGGATTTATCCTGAGTCCCTTCATTTTTATGGGACCTAAATTAAATATCATGCTTCTTTATAGGATCAATGATCTGTGCATAAGTGTAGATCAAAGATTGGATGGATCAAGATAAGATTGATAAATCCAAGACAATGCCCCGTAGACCAATCCCACTCAATCACTCAGATCATGATATGTGGCCCACATTTGAATGGAGCTCAAATATCAAATGATATAAGACTAATATCAAAGACTAAAGGGGGTTCTTTGTTATTTTTAATGGTATCATAGCCTAAGTTTTACCTTAAGTTTTTAGTTGTATTTATTAATACAATTAAACCTTAGAATAAAACATATTTTAAGAGTATAATTAATTAAAGGGTCCTTTTATAATATTCTAAGACTTAAGACTTATGATATGCTAGTTAACTAAATCCATTTTTAATTATAAGAACCAATCATATTCAAGTACCCAAATCATAATCAATGATTCACATTCCATCAGATGGGTTAATCAAACGTATTAACTCAAAAATTCCATAGGACCTACTATGTTTAGAGATTAAATTTGAAATTATCATGCCCATCATTTGACATCCTTAAGGACATCATTTACAACCATGAATCCCTTCAAATTTAATCCCACTGATATATTTCTAGAGCTTAATTTTGATGTTCATGTGAATGTTATTAACATCTGTAAGACCATCATTAACATCCATGAAACCATCAAAATTCAAGATCATGAACCAATCCCACTTAGATAAATGAAAATTTTGTTTGCCTTTATAGGATCAATGGGGTCTCATTTGTAAAATAATCATACACTTGAATGTTAAAATCAATCTTTCACCTTAGATTGATTAAAGGCCATGCTTTGACTTAAGGACCTTTATAACTAGGTTTAGATTTGGATAAGATTAATTATGAACATCATGAACTTAGCCTAAATTCTTATCCTAAGGTTTAGTCAGGTTTTTCAACATGACCAAACCTTAGCATAACCCTAGGATTGGTCCCTTTATGTCTTAAGACCCCCCCTTTTGGACTCATTTCATTTATCATGGTATATATGATTGTAGATATAGACTTAACCTAAGTCTCTATCCTAAGGTTTCAATTGTATTCATTAATATAATAGAACCTTAGGCTAAAGACTTATGGTTATATATTTTATCATTCGATGGGGTCCCTTTTATTTTGATCTAAACTTAGGCTAAATACTTTAGCCTCAGGATTATTTCATGTTTATTAACATGAAATAAAACCTTAGACTAAATTATTTAACCTAAGTTCATTACATGGTTCCATTCTAACTTAAAATTTTGTGCACCTTTTTAGGATTGACAACTCATGTCTAATTAGGGCAACATAATTGAATAGAGTGAAATCCCTATAGACTATTCAACAAAACCTCTGACTAAGCATAGATCCACCATGTAGCACAAACATGTTAACTATAAGATTGGTAGAGATGTAAAGCTCAAAATTCCTATAGGATTTCCCAGTGGCATAATCATGGTGCTTGATACAAAGGATAACCAATGGCATTCAACTCATAGGATTGAGATCAATGAATTTCATTAATCCATACAAGATAATTTGATAGAATGAGATCAAAGATAAATTATAAAAGGCAATGGTCAAGTTTTAAAACATTTATGAATAAAATTTCATAAAAAAGCCAATTGGATGTCATAAAGCTACCATATAGACACCACCTAAGTAGAAAAGGACAAAACCAAATATTTTGTGGGATCAAAAAAATTAAAGGTATAAAGGTAGATGTTCAAATCAAATCCAAAGCACCAAATTCACCTAAGTGAAAATAGTTTCCACCATTAAATATCGAAAAGACTTGTAAATATCCCTAGCATCTACAAAAATCCTAATTTGATCATAGTCAAATCAGAGAGAGATTAACTATTACCCAAACAAGGAGAAATTGATCTAGAAGTAATTTGTAGACCACTAGTGAGCAATTTATAAAGCTCACAATCATGACAATAGGAAAAAAAATAAAATAAGGAGGATACAAATTTGTATTTGAATTTAGACATAGAAGGAAGGGTCTTTAAGGACACTAAATTTGATGTTGTAGCATTAAAGACCAAGGATAATAAATAGTTAAAGCTTTTTTGGGCCATTGAAGAGTTGTAATCAATCACCAAAGTAGATGAAAAGAATGCCATAGTCTATTAGAGATACTATGATACAGTCACCATCTAGATGACCAATATTCACTGTGTGGCTATGAAACTAGAGGTATTATATTGTATCAATGTTATTTCCCTTATTTTTAAGGATTGTAAAATTGACCAAGATATGATAGTCTATGAATGTAGTTTTATGAGAGTTCCTTATATTTCCCACATAGCATTTGAAAATTATTATAAGCTATGCAATCCCTAAGTAGATTTATCCTTAGTTAAGGAATGGTCCAAAGAAAATGACTTGAATACCATCCTTTCCCCATGGTTATATTTAGGAACCCATGTGATCCAAGACCCCACTAGAAAGATCCCAATATCCCAATTCAGGGTAGGAATTAGAATGATTATGAATTTTCTAAAAAAATTATCTAAGGCCCCTTACACCACCTATGTCAACAAAATCTGGGTCCCTTATATATATTTCATGGTTAAAAAGGGACTTACTCCTCCTATAGGAGAAATGATCAATATTTGCCTAAAGCAATAATTCTTTGCCATAAATAAAAAGAATATAAATCAATTATTTATGATGTATTATATTTTGGATACCCTATTGGCCACTATCGAAATCCCTAACATCAAAAATTGCTCACTTGATGGATGGAAAATGGTCTCCCATTACTATTCCAAACTACATATATTCAAGTATAAGGACCACATGCAATTCATTTATGACTATGTATACCTATCCCTAATGGAAGCCATTACATGAATCCCCATGATGAGGCTTATCCCCTTGATCAAAAAATATGTGGATCTTATTAGAGACATTTTGTTATATCTTGATTACACCATAATCAGGATAGAAGGGACTCTGAGTTAGCCTCTTAGATTGTCAATCCATGTGTCAACTAAATTGGTAGAGTAAGAAATATCATACCAATTATTCCATGGTATAGATGGTGTATGTAAGGGGAACAGAAGGGGTCAATTGATCCTTTTCCTTTGACAATTAGTAGAACTAAGTTACAAATTTGAGACAATGTACACACTATCTCTAGACACAAGGATTCTTTCAATTTATAGATTGATGAATTAAGGAAATGGGACCCCTATGATAGGGTTAAAAAATATTTGAAGGAAAATATAATAAACATGACATATGAACATCACCTTAGTGTCCATGACATGATGTATATCTAAGCATCTTCATTCATAGAAGTCCTAGCAAGATTGGAGAAGCAAAATATCAAGCTTGAAGCTATATTGATGAGAGATGAGAAGCTAACTGGTGAAATGTGGTAGATGGGACCTTTAAAATATCATTTTATACCTAGACCATCTTCTAGGCCTCTTCTAGAATAGCCACAGGTGGAAATACATCAGCCATAGGTACAAGTTATACAAGGGTTAGGAAAAGAGAGATTTGAAGAAAGACTTGGAAAATAAGCATCATCTTTAGCCCAACTTGAAAATCTAGAGTCTCTAATTACACACATTAACATGATTGCAATGGATCTTAAGGAAACATTAGAGGATTCCTTGAAGGCACTAGTAAGTGATTATGTGTCAGATGAAAAGGAAACACAAGAAGAAGAACCTCAACTCCAATTTGAGGAAGCATGAAAGGAAAAGGGGAGGAGATAGCTTTGGACTTAGTTTTAGTTTTTTTCCCTCAAAATAGAAAGGATGAACTAGAATTGGTTCAAGTAGGAATAAAGAATCCTAATATAACCTTCACTCACCCTTTAAGTAAAGTTAATCTCTTTAGTGATGAAAATCCAATTTATGGTCCAGCCATTCTTGAATGGTTTATATATGGAAAGTTACAAAAGATCCCAACTCTACACCATTCATGTTCCATCACTAAATCTATCAACATCATAGTTCATGATGGGCTTAATCCTAGTTAGTGGCTCTACAAAATAAAGGGAAGGAAAGATAATTAGCTTTACCTAGATCTTCAGGTAACACCTAAATAGAAGTCTTAGAGCCTCCAAAAATAACACACTCTTTAGTAAGTGTCTAATTTGACCAAACCAATATTATATTGGAAAGAGTAACAACAAAGAAAGCTATGGTGGGTGGAGAAGAATTCACTTTTCAGAAGGGGGAGCCATTTGTTGGATTGACTCTAGTTGGAGTCTAAAGAATAGGTGAGAACCCCATCCATGAAGAGGATATACTTGGGTTAGCTAGAGCTCAATCAACCCAATTAAAAATTGGAATCAAATGCCTATAAAAATGAATAGATAACCTACAGAGGAAGAAGGAGAATTTGGAGAAATGGGTAGTTTTATCAATTATTGATCCCATGGTTGATATGTTTGAGGCATCTTTATATGATATGTTTGACTCCCTGAAGTCAATAAAATCAATACAAGGTGTGTTAAGCCAACAAGATGTAGTAACCAAGGATCAATCACCCAATGGTAGAGTTCAAAGGACAAGATGAATGAGATGGTAAGCATATTGGTGGAGGATTGAAATCCTAGTTTCAAGACCATCAACCTTTCCCACCTCAATATAATCATGGTATGATCATGTGGTCAAAGATATTGGGAAGATTTATCAAGGATGGAAGGGATCTAATAGATAAAATTAAACAATTCCTTAAGGCCATGATTACCAGACCTACAAATCTCATCTCTATGGGCATCATAGCAGATGATGAGTTAAAGCATAAGACCACATTGGTCATGCAGGAGGTAAAGATAAAAATCCAAGGTAGGTTTGGGGATGATAATAATAGGGTCATGTATATGATCATAAATATAAAATAAATTATAGTCAAGGTGAGGATCATTAAGGAGGCTTTAGAGAGAAATAACAGAGATCTTGAGGACTTAGCTAAGAAAGAAGATGAACTCTTCCTTTAGCCAACTATCAATTTGAAGTTAGGTTTTGAACAATATCAAACTACAATGAGAATTCTTATTCAACAGAACCAAGGCTCTTCATTAGCATAGGGTCCACCAATTAGTTAAGAATATTCTCTTTTATGGAAAACATTGTAAATTTTGAAAATAGAATATTCTTTTGTAAAGGCATGTGCTATTTGTATGCACATTGCCTATAAGTCAGATCATTTGGAAAGCTTTAGTGTATTCTATAAACTTTGTGAAAAATGGAAAGTTCTTAATTTTGTACATTTTTACTTGACATTACTAACTGATATACTACCTTGGCATTTTATAAAAGGAAGTATTACCATTTGTAAGAGGAGGTAGTTTTGAGAGATAAAAAAATACTTTGTAACTTTTTGAGCAATTTAATGCAAGCAAAAAATATTTCTAAGTTTGTCTCAATTATTTATGTGAATTATCATTATGGATTCTCTCTCAATTGTCTTTTTTGGATCTCAAATTTAATTTTTTTTAATAATTATGGACATGCATCTTTAATACAAGGTTGCTAATTTGTGAAAATGATAGATTCGTTGAATTTTCTTGGGTTTACTTTTTTTTATTTGTTTTACATAAGGATGTGCATATGTTATTTGATTTCAGTAGTAAATATTTAAAGTAAATCAAGTTCTTACTTGTGTTTCTTCATATTATCCTTAGATACTTACCTTGTGTGTGGTAGGATTTGGGTGTATGCTATTTCATGATATACATTGGTTAAATTTATGTTCGGTTGGAAAACCTTGTGATCATGTTTGAGCTAGAGATCAACAACATATTTTCTTTCTACCCTACCCTTCCCTTTTTCTCCTTTTTTTTATCTAGATCACTATAGCTCAATATCATTGTAAATATTTATTTTAGAATAGTCTTATATTATAATTTGATCATAATTCATTGATATTAGTATAGATTACTACATATTTCTCAAAGATTGTTGAGAGGACTAAGGTGGCTCCCAACCACCAAGTTTTATAAATATTATGGAATAGTTTGTTTGCTTTGCCACTATTTCATCATAAATAACTAGATTACCACAGCTTGCTACTCATGCTATAAATTATTTGAGTTATAAATTGAGAAGTGATCTTTAAACACTAAGATCACATGTGATACACTTAGAGGCATCAACACTTATCACTAAATGTTTCCCAATCTATTGATACCAACATAACTTGATTAAATCAAATTTATAAGATAGATGTTGGATGGTGTTTTATTATCCACCATGTAATAACCATGAGGTCACATTATATTTTTTGATTAAAATATATTATGATTCTATCTTAATTATATTCTCAATAATTTGACTATGGTGAGTTTTAAGGCTAAGGAAAAGGCTCAATGTAGGATCGACCAAGTGTATGCCATGCACCTAATTAGATTGCAAGGATCTGTACCCAAAAACCACTTCATCTTGAGATTAAATATTTAGTGAAGGAGTTCATGGATATTAACACTCTACATGCATTTAACGCACTTACTAATACACTTGTTTAGCATATGAGCAGGCTTTCAAAGATTGATGTTGGAGATACTCCACCTAGTGTGCATACTAAACCCCACCCCTATAAATATTATTTTGATATATGTATTATAACTTTGGATGATTATGGTAGTGATTTATATGGCTTGGATGATATAATCTTGAGTGATGAGTTTCTGTAATGCACATTTGGTGTGCACACATCAGTCGTTACATGCATGCAGGTATTGTTTATATAAATTTCATGTTAAATTAAAGTTATATTTGTAAAATTTAAGATTTAATTTACATATAATTTGAATAATGTATATGTAATTTTTATGTTACAGGATGTGCCTTCATCTTCATGGTCCACATGTGCATTATTTGATCTTACTCAGCCTATGTTTACATTTATAGAGCCAGCTAGTGGGTCATCTACTAATGCATCCACCCATGTTAGTGCATCACCATTTACATATATAGAGGTAATATTTTGAGTTAATATTATCATATATATACATTTTATCTATGTATATTTAGTCTAATAATTAAGTTAAATTTATCTATCAAGGATCTCAAAATTCAAGTACACTTCTATAAAATACACTCTTGGTTTAATAAAGGAGAAAAATTTGCCATATATCTTCAATAGTTTCTAGAAAACTAAGAAACATTATTTTTTCAATTGATGACTGGAGTAGACACTCCTCCATCACTATGAGCCAAGAAAAACATAGTCATTTTTGCTACAATGTCATTTGCACATGCACTCACAGAGGTACATATTAACTTGTAATTTTTATTTGTAAAAATAAGTTTATTTTATTAATTTTAATTCATGTACTTGGGAAAATATAACTTATGTGAATGTACTATGTATTAAGCATTGTCATATGGCATCTAATAGTCTAATTTAGATTATTACTATGGTACCTCCTCATGTTTCTTCCTCATTTCACTTGCCTATTTGTGTAGTTTAACCTGTCATTGACCCATTTGAGTGTGAGAAGTAGATTGAGTAGGACCATGAACTTGAAATAAATGCATGTTTAAATGATTTTTAAATTCTATTTTAAAATTAATTTCTTAACTTGGATTCATGTATAGTATGTTAATTTTCTAATAATATTTATATTTGAACATGTTCAACTGCAAGCAATCTATCAGCATAAGACTCATAGTTACAATTTGGAGCAATCCAAGGCATTCAAGGGATATCCATATATATATAAGGCATCCTAGGGAGAGTATTATTTCAAGAAGGTAAAGAGAGGGAGGCAATTTAATGATTAGGATGTCTTAGATGATGTAATTTTTTGTATGCCTATATGGCAATGTACTCTTTTTTGGCATTGTATGTGTATGCAACATTCACCTGGTGTTACACTCTATGTTATTAGATGATGTATTTTTTTTGTATGATTATATAGAAATGCATTTATTATTGACATTTTATTCATATATGGAATTCACCTAACATTCTACTATGTTCTTATTTTTTATGCCTTTATGGTTTTTATTAATATCAACAATGACGTGTAATGTTTGACCATTGATACACATTTGAGATTGCGACATTATTTATACTTAGATTACCATGAATTGAAATGCCTAGATGTTGAAAGATAATATTAATTTATCTAGTTTCAAAGTACCTTTATCATTTATTCAAGCTATGTAAGTGATGTAGGAACATCATGTAACAAATCTAAGTTTATACATATTAGTCAAAAAGAGTCAAGTAGGTCATATTATAGTGAATAAGAAGCCATGTTATGATTAAATATAACATGAATGGTTATTACATCGATAGGTATTCTTAAAATGGAATTTGGGGGTGGAGGTTGGGAGCTGTAATAGAGTGATAATGTTAGAATTTAATTATTTAAAAGCTGACAACCTAAAATAAAAAGAAAATAATTTAATTATTTCAAAGTCCACAAGATTAACTAAAAATAAAACAACTGACATAACATAAGGGTTTAAAAAAATAAAAAATATATAAATACAAACAAATTCAAACCAAAAAATAAATAAAAATTTAAAATAGAGTTAGGGAAATAAAAATTAAAGAAGAGCAAAAAAATTGGGTAAACTAAAAATTCATTCCAATTATGTAGGTAAAATACATACTTTTTAAATAAATAATAATATTACCACATCATATATATTATCACATCATATTTATTAATAATCATAACAATAAATTGTAAAAATAAATTATCATAAATTTTAGGAGTAATAAATAAATTTTAATATACTATATTTATAAATAATTAGATAATCATAACTAGCATACATATCTTAATAAATCTATATGTAAAATACACTGATATATATTATTCTTGAGGTACCTAACATATATTTGGACTTACCTCTAGAATGATATATATCGGTCTATTTTACATACAGATTTATTAAGATATGTATACTAGTGTTTAAATGTTTTATGGTATTGTGAGGCCCTTAGATAGGTGTGACATTCATAAGGTTTGTCATATAGGCATCATTTTGGTCATAAGGGTATGAACCTTCTACTCATTGCCCTAAAAGTCTATTAGTATGTTGTAAACATTCCTTAGTATTTTATCCAATGTAATTATATCCTAATGTCTATTTGGGAAAAAATACTACAAAGAGAGTTGTGTCAAAGAGAGGGATACACTTGTTGAGTCTAGTGTAGATTTTGAAAAATAAGCTTGCTTAATTTAATTATATGTTGTTAAATCTAATATTACATTAGAGAGAGAATAATTTTGAGAAGTCCTCTTAGTGTAAAGAGAGTGAGAGAGAATCTTGTTTAAGTCTAGCATGAGATGTGAAATAGAATCCTATTTTTAGATATAAAAACTAAAAATTACCATGGAAAGGAGATAATTTGGAAGAAAGAATCATAATTATAATAGATAAAGAAAATAGTATAATCCATGTGAGAGAGAATAGAAAAAAATAAGAATGAAGAAGGGAAAGTCCTTAATTCCCAAAGGAGATATTCTAGAGATGAATATGAAGTTTAGAAGGGTACAAAGAAAGATTTCATAATGGTCATCACATAGGCATGCTTTCCTCAAAATGGTAGTTATAAGTACATTGATGACCCTAATTCATCCTCCTTTCATCCTTATACATAATTATTTAGATTCTAATAGCCTCTTTGAGATGAATCTCAATCATGAAAACACACACACACTCTCTCTCTCTTACATTTATTGAAAAACCTCACAAGGTAATATATAGTATTCCTCATGACTCTTAAATATCAAGTACATACTTTTAGATAGGTGTAATGAAGTGTGAGAGATTATAAAAAACCATAACATTCATACTTGAAGATCAACCCTTGACTAAGAACCTATAATCCTACTTTGGGATAACATGCTTCTTAAGAAAGATTGAGAACCTACAGCCTTAATGGAATGATTTTAAACATGGATATAATAACACTATGAAGAATGAGATAATTCTCTAAGACACTTACCATCTTATTTACCTTAGTTTAATCTAAGACATGATCTAAGAGTATGGAGGATTGGTGTGATTTTTTAAAACTCTAATACTCCTTTATATACTTGCATATGAATTCATAATTTTCCCTTTTGACATGAAACTTGCCTTAATAGATGTTTGTGCTGGATGGTGAAGCCTAATCTTATTTTAATACCTAGTTATGAACATGGGTGGTGTGGGGGGACAATGCCCCCCCACTATGGTCTCCATGGGGGTCCAAGGGGGAGGTAACCATAGTAGATCTAGACTGTTCACTATTAGGTTGTAGATCTAATGGTAAAAATTATGTTTGTGCATTTTTTCCCTATATATAACCCTCATTTTGATATGAGGGAATTGTAATTATGATGACACATTATATGTGAGTGAAGAGGATATTAAGGTGGTTATATTAAAATTTTTTCCCTTCATTTCTTGGACTAAATAATAAGAAAGATTGGCTATTTCTATGTGGATGTAACCCATATTAGGTGAACCATGTTAAATCTATCTATTTATTATGTTTTGTTTTTTGTATTTAATTTCCATCTTTAATTCATTAATATTGATATGTGTTATTTATCCCTAACAACTACTATCAGAGCCAAAGGTTTATTTGGTTGATAAACTCATAGGAAAAGAGGGTTCCTAGTTTTAGTGAGAATAATGTCATAAGAAGGCAAGTTTAAGGTTGAAAATTTTAATGACCAGAACTACCAACTATGGAAGATGCAAATGGAGGACTATCTATATCATAAGGATATTTTCCTACCATTGGGTGAAATAACAAAGAAGCTAACAACTATGAAGGATGTAGATTGGGAGGTTCTTGACAAGAAGGCACTAGGAATAATATGACTATGCCTAGTAGCATTGGTGGCCTTCAATATTTCAAAAAAAAAGACAATAGTGGATGTTTTTAAGGCATTAGATAGAGTGTATGAAAAACCCTCAACTTCCAACAACATATTTCTTATGAAGTGTTTATTTAATCTAGAAATGTCAAAAGGTGGGTCTATTGCTAATCATTTAAATTAATTTAACATAGTCACAAATTAATTAAGCTCTGTATGATTAAATGTTGATGATGAAGTTAGGGCTGTTTTGTTTTGTACTCATTACTAGAAATCTAGAATGGCTTGGTTATGGCTGTGAGTAATTCTATCTCTATTTCATGTACTTTAAAGTTTGATGATGTTATGGGTGTTATTCTTAGTGAGTAAATGTGATATAAAAGCATAGGTGAGACATCAGGTAATGCTTTGAGTATGGAGAATAGGGGAAGACAAAAGGATAGAGGAAAGGACCTAGGGAATCATGGTAATTCAAAGAATGGCAGATCTAAATCTAGAGGAATGTTGGTGTGCTATATTTATGGGAAGAAAGGACACCTAAAGAAATATTGTTGGTTTTGAAAAGGAAAATAAGGAGATGGACAACAAGATAAAAATCAAGAAGCAAATGTAGCAAGCATTGTTTTAAAATATGTTTTAATCTTTTCTTTAAATAATATTACTATTTATTCAGTGTTAGATTTAGGGGATTCATTTCACGTTACACCCCATAATAAATATTTTTAAGACTATGTTTAAGGTGATTTTGGAGAGGTTTATTTGGGTGATGGTGAACCATGTCAAATTATAGGAAAGAGTAAGATACATATAAAATTATATAATGGAAACAAATGGTTATTGAAAGAGGTGAGGTATGTTATTGAGTTGAGAAGAAATATAATTTTAGTAGGGCAGTTGTGAAGTGAGGGCTACACAATTATATTTGCAAAAAAATCATGGAAGATCATTAAAGGATCACTGGTAATAGAAAAAGAAGAAAAGGTAGGTATGATATATTTATCTAATGGTAATGTTTAATCTTCTATTTATTTAGATTCTATAGAAGCATATACAAAATTATGATGCCACAGACTTGGGCACATGAGTGAGAAGGGAATGCAATTTCTTCAATCAAAGAATTTATTACTATATTTGAAGAAGGTGGATTTGGAATTCTATGAGCATAATGTGTATGGAAAATAGAAGAGAGTCAAATTTCTCAGAGTTGGGAAGACAAAGAAGGATGAAAGGTTAGAGCTTATGCATACAAATGTATGGAGACTAGATCAGGTATCTATTGATTCTTCTAAATAAACCATAGGTGCTCTTATTGTTTAAAGAACACTTCTCATTTTATAATTTATAAAATTTAAAGCATGAGTTATAGGTTTTGACAATCTAGTTTCTTGTGGTGAAATAACAACAAAGCAAGATAAATTGTTCTATAATATTTATATGATTTGGTGGTTGGGAGACATGTTGGTCCATTCTTTGTGATTTATAGAGAGTTTATGTTAATACTTAGTGAATTATGATCTAGATCTAAGCTAGAGACTAATCTAAGTGGATATTTATAATGAAGCTAAAAGTAAAGTGATATGGTATAAAAAAAGAGAAAATAGAAGGGTAAGCTAGAAAAGAAATGAGTGATTACAAATTTTAGTCTCAAACCTTATGAAAAATCATCAATTGTAACTGAGTATGCATTCAACCAATATATAATGCAACATATCCTATGCTCAAGTTTCAATATATACCAAGAAAACTTCAAAGGATCATGTAAAGAATCATAAGTAAGAACCAGGTCTAATTTAAGAATTTACTACTATAATCAAATAACATTAGCACATCTAGATATAGATCAAAATGAAGTTAAGCAAAACCTAAGATCTTCCAACTAATCTAGCATATGCACAAATTAAAAACCCTTTAATTTTAGAATATGTAACTCATAATTCAAAGACACCATTCAAATTCAAGACATCTACCATGAATTAAGAGAAAAATTATATTAGTAATTGACATATCAAATATAGACAATCCTTGCAAAATTCATTGATTATATTAATTTCTTCAAGTGTACAAAATTTGATCAAAAATCTCTCTTTTTATAAATGGTAATACATGCCTTTATAAAAAGATCAGATATTATTTTGGTCAGTTAAAAAATATAGTTGTATAAAGATAAGGACAACTATCCTTACAAGTTCTAAAATACATGTGATTTTCACAACCATACTAACCTAGAGGCAAATATGATTAAAAACTAGCATATGCATTTATAATGGAATATTATATTTCAAAAGTTATAAAATTTTACAAGATAGAATATTGCCTAATTTTTTGGTGGGGACTTTTCTTGTCATTGTTGGAGGATGCTCATGACTTTAACATGTTGCTCATCAAATAGATCTAGATCCATAGTAGGATTTAGGATACACTCCTCTTGATGTACCAAGTCATAAAGTTCCTTATCATTCCTAGATATGGATTATTTAATGATTCTAGATTCATTTATCCTTTCTCTTGCATTGAATATCATATCTAGGATCTTACTGTTATTAGCCCCAATTTTGCCTTGGCTTTTTCTTTTAATTTATTAAATTACCAAAGTACCCCTATGTTTAAATTCTTCATCACTTATGATTCTAAGGATAGTGGCTTATGTAGGATCTATGAGCATGGTCCTAAGAATTTTCTTAATTATTGAAATTATCTCCTTATCATCTTCTAGGAGTCTTACCACATCATTTTTCTAAGCACTCAAACTTTGAACTTTGTCAACCACAATTCCTAGAATTGTGCTCAAGTGTTCTAAACTGATGGTTTCGAAGCCTAAGATCTATTTCATTTCTTGAATGTTGAAAATTTGAGATATTTTATCCTCTAATGCTTGCCATTAGGTGATCAAGCTCCTGGACAATATAGAGTGCCCCTCTAATCCACTCTACCTCAGTTTCATTATTTTGAGTGCTTCAAACATGTCATAAAATGACTCATCAAGCATTTTGGTCATGGATTTAGGAACATATAGAACTACCTATGTTTGTAGGTTTTATTTTTCCCTTTCCAAGTTTAGAATCCTTTGTTTCATGCCCTAGACCCTAAATTTTTATTGTGCTACCTAGGTCTCAATCAAACTTTCCACATCTTCTTTATGAATTATAGCTTCACCAAGCTATTGACCCCCTACTAGGTTTAATCCTATAAATGGTTCCACCTTATAAAAGGTGAATTTCTTTGTTCCAACCATGGTTATCCTAGTTGTAACCCTTTTTAATCTAGTTTTTTCAAGGTTGAATCAGATGGTAGTGACTAGCTTCTTGAATTTGGGAGGTTTTTAGACCTCCACACCTGAGCTACTAGATACTCCTAGAGCATCCATATTCTTGTGTTTTGGTCCTTGAGTGACCATAATCCTCCTTTATTCTTTCTCTTTCACTATAGCCCTTATCCATGGATTCATGTCATCTTGTATCTCAACATCAAAAACTCTTGTCATGGCCCATGAATAGGAAAGAGAGGGGAACTTTTGTAATTTCCCATAAATGAACTAGTCTAGAATGATTGGTCCATGAATTGGGAATTCATCACCGAAGAGATTGACTTCACTAGTGGGGTGAAAAAAATTAACCTTGGTATTTTCTTTGGTCCTATAGGAACCAATGCTAGTTTTGCTTTCTTCTTCTCTTGGGATGGCATAAGGACAAGCTCTTTTCCTTTATCATCTCTAGGATCTCCCTCTTAGACTTAGTCTTCTTCAAGATGCTCTCCCTCCTTGTCTATATCATATTCCTCTATAAGATAATTGAGAGCACCCTCAGGTGTCTCTTTTCATTCCAAGGTAATCATCTATATGTATGGAATTAGGGAAGGTGTCCTTTGGGGTAGTTTTTAAGCTAAGGGCCCTTCCCTAGGTCTCTCTTCTAATCTCACTTCTAATTTATCTTTAGCTAAGCCTTATTCATCTTGACCTTGTAAGACCTACTCTTGGGGTTGTGGCTATGGCTGATCTACTTAGGGTTGCTCCTAGGTTGTTTTAGATGGTCCAGGTAGTAAGTGATATTTCAAAGGATACATTTTCCAAGCTTCTCTTGAGGGCTTGCCATCCTTGGTTAACATGTGTTCAAGTGTGATGTTATGGCCTTTGATCCTAGCCAATACTTCATAATTATTAGCCTTGATATATATGGTGTCATGGACACTAGGTTGATGCATGTACTCAAGCTTAGGGAGATTCGTCTCCTTTAAATGTCTAGCCACTATGTTTGTAAGATCTCACATCTTGAGTTCATCAAGTTGAAAACTAGATTAATCCCTATGTCTAGCCATGGTTTTAAAATATTTCTAGTCTTGAAGTATGGTCTTTCCAATGATCAGTGGGAAGGGGTGGAGAAAACCTTTATTTTTCTCTTTAAAACTACCATTGATGCCATGTAGGAATTGGGAGGTAATTTCTTTCTTAGCCAATTTTATAGGAACATATACTAACAACCTACAAGGTTGGAATATGATCCCCTTAATTTTGATGACCATGAAATTAGGGTAGTATAAGATATCACCTATCATCTCCACATAATTCTTGATTAGTGGGTGAAACTTAGGAATAGAAACACCTATGATGGCCTCATTTATGGCTGGATAAATGTAGTCAGCAATGAATTACATGTGGTTCCTATACTTAAAAAAAATTAATTTAGAATAGTTGTGTGAAATGGTGATTTTTTCCATCTGGGGACCAATTCCTAATCCTAGGGAAGGTGATTGAGTCAAGAAGGGAGTCTAGTAGGTATGACATCATATAAAACTACTTAGATGTCTTCCTTTTGATGGTAGTGAAGTGCTTGGACAAGAATACAATGATCAAATATCTAATTGGAGGGGTGAGCTTCTATTCCACCATGAAATGTATATATGTGACCCAAATTTCATTCACATAGGTGATTGAGGGGGATCCAAAGGCTCGTTTCAATAGGGTCATTATTACCCTAATGCCCTCTTTGAATTCAATTATTAGGATTTTACCTTCAAAATCCCTAAAGATGTGGGGTCCTTGGTGTAGCTAGGGCCTAAGGACCAAGTCTAGGTCATGCTTAGAGGTCCACTCTTTGATTTTGGATAAATATATATAGGGAATGGGGAGCCTGTAATACTTATCAAAAGCTACAAGAGAAATACATGCCACTTTCTTAGAATTTCCCTCTTAAATGATCCATTCATTATCAATTTTATAATCAACATATATCAAAGCAAGGATATCGATATAACGTAGTACCTCAAGTTTTGTCATAGCATAGTGGAGGCTAGCCATCTAAATAGTGACTAGGTCATAGTGCCTCTGGCTTGCTATGGTAATTATTTGCTCCTCTTTTGTGATGGGTTTCAATTCCTCAATCATGAAGAAGAGTTCAGATCAATTCCTAATGCCTAGGATATTCAGGGTTGTAGTATCCAATTTGGTGTCCTTGAAGATTTGGCCTTCATTATCCATTAACAAATAGGGCTCAATTTCCTCCTTCAATTATTGTCTAAGAGCTTCCATAGTCCTTATTTTTGTTAATTATTCACACTAGATTGCAAATGATATTTTTGAAAGCTCAATTGAGTACGTTTGGGTCAATTTTATGTAGGGTTTAGGGTTTTGGAGATTTAATGGTAGAATATATCTAGGCTTTGGCTTATACATGCCTTGAATTTCATTTAGACCTCTGCCTTTATAATTTTGCATTTTAAAGCCCAAAATATCTTGTATTTTATCCCTTTCTACTTGCATGGAACCTATGTGGCATCAGTATAGGCCTTTTGTAGCATTTGTCATAAATCCCTTTTGAGAACTACACATTGGCATTTAAAAATGCCTATGTTATTTCACTTAATTAGATTAAAATATATTATTAGAATGAGCTAGTTATTTTAATTTGGTCCCTTGCCTATGATTGGCTCTTTCTATTCTAGGCCCTATAGTTATGACATTTGGCATCTTTACGTGCCTTCTTGTGCTTCGTATATTAAGTTAGTCCTGTATTGAATGAGCATTGGCCACATGGAGAGCTTGTGGCCTTTGAAAATTCATGAACACATTTATGTCAATGGATCATCTTCTAGTGACAAAGCACAAACCATCAGATCATCTTGTCAGCTCTAACTTGAATGAGCCTTTGCCATGCATCAAATTCATAGGTTTTTGGGGACTTATTAAAAAGTCTACAAGAACCTCACATTATTGGATCAAATTTGGTGATGAAGCACAAATTTTTGATATACAGAGATGCCCAAACTTTAATTTAGTACATTATCAAGATTTTGACTTAGGCTTAAGTCCCTTAACCTAAGGCTAAGGAGTTTATGCCTAAGTTCTTCAATTTATATGCAAGGGGGCCATGGCCTGAATATTCTAGGCCAATGTTTATACCATGTTTAATAAACACAATATATGCATTGGTATAAAATATTTATGCCAAGGCTTTATAATATATGCTCAAAAGGATCAACATGCCATAATGGTTTAATAACAAACACCTTAAAACTTTTAGCTAGAAGAATTTGGTCTAACTTTTATGCTATAAGGACTTTATTTTTAAAATAAGACTTAGTATAAGTCTATAATTTAAGTTTCATATATTTAAACTAAATGTCATGGGACCTTAAAGTATAGATTTAGACTAAGTTTATATTTTGTATATTTAGATCATACGACCATTTTCACATTTTGTAATTTGAATATTTCTAGTGTTTGAGCATTTTTTGAGCACTTCCCTTAGATAGTAAAGCCATTTATGAACCTTCTAGTAATATTTTGGATTACATTTTGACCCTGAGCATAATAATTTATTAGCTTAAATTTGATGATATTGTGGACGTCAAATATGTCCTTATAGATGTTGAATGATAGTCACGTGAATATCAATTTTAAACTAGTGAAGTTTTTAGTTTGATGGACTTAAATTTTATGTTCTCATAGTCATAAAATACATCCTTGTGGACATCAAATTATGGTAGTGTGACCATTAATTTTAATCTTTTCAAATTATTATGACCTAATATGAGAATGCCATTTAACACATCTATGAGGCTTCCTAGGATCTTGGACTTAATTCACTCTCTCGAATCAAAATCCATGATGAAGCAGCAGTTGTTGATCATGATCTAAGAGCTTGATCATGATTGGTTATTGCTACCAAGTGAGTTCCTTTAGTTTTAATCCTCAAATGTAAGGGTGTTTTGTGTCTATCATTTGGTCCTTCCATAGTCCATTGAATTTTCAATTGTGCGTCACTTCATCTAATCAAGTCTTCATGACAAAGTGAGGACCATTGATAGTGATCCAAGGGATTGAATATGATTGGTCTGAGGAGTTATGTGCAGGATCTTTTTAATTTTCCTCATGTCATTCAATCAAATGGCTATGGGGAAGCATGAACCATTAGATCATCCAAGATGCACATTATTTAATTTAAAGTTTAGGCTTTTCTCACTCTATTAGATTGAAGGCCACAATAAAGTGAAGAATGTTTGATCTTAAAAGGTGTAAAGAGGTTAATGTTAGGACCTCTATCATAAAGACTTAGGATAAGTTGTTAAGACCAAGGTCTTGATTATATTAATAAATACATCAGAGCCTTAGTATTAAAACCTTAGGCTAAGGTATAAGCAAGGGACCAAGCTAACATAAAAGGGGAACTCAAGAAATTGAAACTTAGGCTAAGATGTTAAGACAAAGGTCCCATTTGTATTAATAAATATAATGGGACCTTAGGGTTAAAATTTGAGGCTAGTCTAGGAAATATTTAAAAGGACCATACAAAATGAACAAATCGTTAGGCTTACAAAGGAACCTTAAAGGGGAAAATAATAAAAGGTGACCAAACATTTTAAGTTAAGTTTTAGTTGTGTTGAAAAACATGACTAAGATTTAAACATGAAATTTATCCTTAGGTCCAAAAAATGGATTTTAAGAAGGGTTATACCGATTTGGTTCCCATCAACATTCAAATTTATACTGTGGGCTTTGGCCAAGGTTTTAAAACATGAAATTTTCATGGATAAACACCATGGAACCTATAACTAGAGCAATAAAGATCATTCATTAGTGATGTTAGTCTAAATTAAAGAAAAAACAAAACCAAGTAAGCTTAATTTTAACAAAGTGGATGATCTTCAAATTATACAAATGATCCTGACATGCTATATTTCATGTTCAAAATTCATGGTTTCTCTAGGGCCCAAATTTATGAAAAATGGGGCTATGTTGGTCCCAACAAATGGTGACTCAGGGGGAAACATAGAAATATTTTAGAACTTAAAGAATTTGGTTTAGACAAATAATTAGGTCATCCATTTCATTTGATCAATATCATCATCCAAATCAGATTATGGTTGAAACAAACCTTACATTTGTAGAGTTAGGGCCAAACACCAAGATATAGCCATATTGTGTGTGTGTTTTGATTCCACTTACTATTTTCCATGGGGTTTAAGAAAAAAATTCTAGGTTTCATGTCCTTAGTCATTAACACTAACTTATAGCATGTTAAGATGTTCATTAAGAACCATGATTTTAGAATAAGGAAGGCTTAGGCATTGCTCTGCTACCAACCAGGCATCCATATCCCTAAAAAATGTCCCTTTAGCTCAACTCAAGGCCTTAATCTAATACCAACCAAGCATCTATAGCCCTAGTGGAGATTACCAAAATCACCTATGCTTATAAAAAAATGTGATTTTGCATTGATTTCTTCCTTTTGTATTTTCTTGAGAATTTTATGCTTTTAGAAAGGTTGAGAACTTAAATAACCAAGTTTTAGGATTTGGTCAAGTGTATGATCTTTGGAAAATCATTTATGGCTATAAACTTTATCCCAAGCAAGGATGTTGATTAAGTTCTAGTATGACTATACCATGATAGTTTGAATTTTCATGATACAAGTGTAAGTCTTATTAAAACCCATTTGAGGACAGGACAATGCTCAAGTTCCCATGAAATAGTTAACTTCTTTCATTGGTCTTTACTAGTTTTTGAAAATTACAACATTGTTGTTTACATTTTATGGCCATGGTTATCATATGCATGGGGTTCATACCTATTGTTGGTCAAATTCCACCTCGAGGTTTGCACCTTTAAATTTTTCTCAAGTCCATTACTTAGTTTTCCTCTAGAAGAAATGTTCTTTGACAAAGTCCACAAAAATACCAAGTGTTATTTATTTCAAAAAGTGAATCATGGTCTTTATTTAAGCCTTTAAGGAATTATTTTAGGTTTTTTGTTTTAATATTTGCCAAATTATTTCAGAAAAATTGTTCACACAATTTTTCCAAAGGTACTTTACAATTTATCTAAAAGATATCTTCAAGCCAAAAGGGACCCTTGTAATTTTTCTGAAGGGTACTTTCATTTTTCCAAAGGGAACTTTCATTTTTTTAAGGGCACTTTCTTTTTTTGAAGGGTATCTTTTGTCGAGAAAAGGTCCACTTTAGTATTTTTGAAGGATCATTTGAAACTTTCTCAAAGGGTATTTTGTCTAGAAAGTGGTCACTTTCATTTTTATGAAGGGGTACTTGAATTTTCAAAGGATAACTTCATTTCTCCCAAAGGCATTTCTAAAATCCTGAAGGACCATTAACAAAAGCCGAAGGACCATTTTAACTTCTCTAAAGGGATCAATAAAAAAACTATAGGAAAATATGAGGAAAAATGACTAAAGAAAAACCTTGAAAGAATCCCTTTGGAGTTTTTGTCTAAAGGAAATGAACAAGCAATGAACCCAAAGGAAAAGGCTTGAGAAAAGGTTTATAAATAAAAGTTTGAAGAAAATACCCAAAAGAGATGATGGCCCATAAGAAGTCAATTTTAAGCTATAGATAATAGCCATTGCTTTTCAAAAAGACTTTATGGAAACATAAGAGCAGCATGGAGGTGGAAAATGGTTAAATCTTGAGCATCTAGAGTAGACAAAATGAGCAAAATGGACAAGTTGATGGATTGAGTCATTATTGGTGGCTAACCAAATCAAGGAGATTATATGAAATCAAAAAATATAAGTGTATAGAGGATAGCGAAAAATTAAAAAGAGCATTTCATAATTGTCATCATGAGTTCCAATAGTGTGATTTGTCAGCTTCTCTATTCTCAATTTTGAAAGATCATGGATGATCTTCAATAGAAGCATTTTCCTGTGCCAATCCTGAAGGTTTTATGACACTTGTCACCATTTTCATAACTAGTTTTGGAAAATTAATAATATTGATATGGCATGGATTTCCCCATCCATATCTTTCATACATCTGTAACTAATTCTCACATGTAGACACATGCCCTTATGCCTCTTCAACTTCTCTTCTCTCTTTCTTCCCCAAGTTCTATAAATTGAGCCATTTTAGCCATTACAAATAACCACATTTTTGGTATGGTGAATCCATAATAAAATGATATTGCACTTTGATTTCAAAAATTGAATATAAGACTAATTCTAAATTGTGAATTTATTTCTGAGTATGTGAGTGATGTATAGTAGACCTGAGTGATAGCGTTATCCTTACTCCCTTTATCCTTCATGTTTAAACAAAGGTTCTAATGTTAACAGGTCATGTGAAGTGTATTAAATGTATCAAACTCTCTTCCAAGTATGTAATTATATCTATGGTGTGAAATCTACCCCTTAGATTGATTATCTTGTTGATTTTCATAAGCATGTTAGCTTCACATTGAAACACTATGTTAGTATCTTTCACTCAGTAGAAGTGTGATGGTGGGGTAAATTATTTATGGATCAATTCTTTAGAATATTTTTTCTATTTTATACAAATTCTCAACTCTTTTCATGAACAAGTAGTATATTAGGTGATAGACACAGAGAAGAATTCAGGGATCTAGCCCTTTTCAATCCTAGAGATTCATCTCTCTTACAAGTTCCCAAAAACTTGAGGGATGATTCAATGTTGCATCAAATTAAAGTAATTTCATATAACATCCTAGGGTGCATAATTTGATGACAATAGTTTTGGCATGCTCGATGGGACAATGGTCATAATTATTTCCATGTCAAGGTGAATGTTGACCTTTACAAGTCCAAGGTTGCAAAAGTGTTTTAATCCAACATTTGGTGACTCCAAAAGGTGAGAATATCTATTTGTATATCAATTTTTCCACAATATACTTCATGGTCATCACTAGATCATCTTCTAGTAGGATTTTTAATAAAGTTCCTCAGACTAAAACTCCTCTTGAAGAACAACACCCTGAACCATTCCTAACATTTAGAGATTATAAATAATAAGGTTTTAAAGAGGAAGAAGAGGAGGTTACAAAATTAGTATATCAAGAGGAAGAAGAAATGTCTAAAAGACATCCTTTCCTAGCCTTCAACACCCAAAATCCAATTAACCTTCTTGCATATGATCTTATTCCTCTTAATGCTACCAAAAGTCTCCCCAATTTCAATGGAGAGGGTGCTATTAACCCATCTTGGCATATTAGGAACATTTCAAACTTTTGCAATTTACACAATATCACCCAAGCTAACATAGTTATTAGACTACTTGCCATGTCTCTAACGGGGAAGGCACTTGATTGGTATAGGACATTGGAAGGTGGTTGTATTACTAATTGGGATAGTTTTGGAGAGCTGTTGGTAAATAGGTACAAAAATAAGAGTGACCATACTTCACTAATTCACTCGTTGAATGTGATAAAGAGATGTCCTTATGAATCCATGGGAAATTTCAATGAGATATTTCAAAGAAAATAACATAGTCTACCACTTATTATGAGGTCTCCTCTAAGATTTATATTCCCCACCTATCTTAAGGCTATTGAGATTGATGTAGCAGTAATTTTATAGTCACTACGAGTATTTACTTTACTTTAGGCATATGAGATAGCCATTAAAGCTGAGAATAGTTTGATATAAGTTAGGAAACTAACTCCATGAGTCTCCATGCCTTTATTATCTCATAATTTAGTTAAATCCCCAATCATAGAAAATTTTCCCAATACTAATCCCAAACCTATAACTACTCCCAAGAAGGTAGATGATGCTATAGATAAGGATGAGATGATTTAGTCTTTGTAAGCCCAGCTTAAGAAAGCATAAATGTATATAAATGCCCCATCCAATATTTAATATGATCCTTAACAAGGCTATAAAGCTCCACCCCAATACACTAACCAAGGAAGAGGATAAGTCTAATAAGTTTTCAATACGTATCCTAATGCCCATAATCCTAATTCCATTCCATCCACAAAGGTTATTGTTCCAGTTCACACCAATCTAGTTCAAGGAGAGGAACATTTGGATCATTAGGGGAAATATCAAGGTCAATTTATGTATAATGGTGGAGAAGGTAATCAATATTTGGTAACTCAAGAAGGAGATACTCCTTATGTTACATCAAAGGAAGCAATCTCATGCAAAGAGATGTTTAAGGAGAAGGTAGTAGCCAAAGTACTAGTTTTATGAATTTCCAAGTAGAAGATGATTATGTGTTAAATAAAAATACATCAGTTATAGCCAACATAAAGGATAAAAAGAGGACTTTGGGATATATTCTTGTAGCACAAGTGATTTTAGGTAGTGCCTCTCTAAGGACTCAAAATGTAAGTAACGATGTAATAGATCTTACTAGTCACACTACTCAAAGTCAAAATGTGAACAGGGCTACCAAACCTCTAGTACAAAATTTTCAAGTTCCCTCATTACCTTTAAGAATGAAAGATAAGGTGAATACTTCCTCTCTAAATATTATTGACTCTTTGAATAATACCAAAACTAGCATTTCTCTTTGGGAAGTATTGCATATGTCTGGCCAAAAGAAGCTTTTACAAGAATAACTCTCAAGCATTCATGTATCCCCTCAAGTTCCAAGATATAATGGTGTAACCCTTACCAACACACCTAATTATGTCTTATAAAAATAAAAAAAATATGAAAATCCTCCACCTTTCTATCTCACACTCATTATGAGAAATAAATTGGTTCACAATTGCATTGTGAATAGTGGGGCCAATACCACAGTTATGCCTAAAACGGTTGCTGATAAATTGGGGCTAAAATATGAGCCTCATATCAAGGGTATGTTGTATCTTGATGGAAATCTATCCAATACTATGGGGTTGGTTAAATGTTTGAAATTTTTCTTACATGATTGTCTAAGCTTTGCCATCCTACAAGACATTATGATGGTTGATCTTCCAGCTCATTTTTCTATTTACTTTTTAAGAGATTTCATAGCTAAGATTGGAGGGTACCTTATAGTTAATTGGTCTTTTCTATATTTTAGAACAAGATATGGATCTAAAGTATCTATAATAACATAGCCCTTGTAAAGGCTCCACAATGAACCATATGTGGAGACAAGTTCAAATCAAAATTATGTGATTAGTGCGCAAGAAGAAGGTGCCATTAGTGGTGAAACATATTTTTCCTTTAAAGGTATTTCTGACCTTTTTCTTGATGATTATGGTAATAAAAATTATGAACATGACCCCTATTAATTCATAGAAGAGTCTAAATAAGGGGTATATTGTATGCATGAGAAGAACACCCCTATACCATCACTCACTAATGAAGATCATGAACTTGAAGGGATATGGAAAATGTTTTTCGATGGCTCTAGAAGCAAGACAGGGATGGGAGATAGTTTCATGTTGGTTTCTCCCTCAAAGAACCAATATTAATCTTCATATAGATTCTATTTTAGCTATACTTTCAATGTGGTAGGGTTGGGAGCTGGTGTCATGTGGTAGATTATATTACTCTTCATGGCCTCCAATGAGCAAAGAGAAAGGGAATTAAGAATTTGAAGGTATATGGAGATAGTGAATTGATTTTACATCAAGTGAGAAACCAAGCTATAGTCAAAAACCCTTTTCTTAAGTATTACAAGCATAGGGTGTGGGATCTAATTGAAGACTATGATGCTTTCAATATCCAACCTATACCAAGAGACTCAAATAAACATGATGACAGGTTGGTTGTGATAGGAGTACATTTTGATATAGTTTTTGATGTAATCAAAGAGAAGGACCAACCTCACATCAAGGTCATTATGAGATCTTATATTCTAGAAAATGAAGTGTCCTAGCAAGTGTTTGAGAGTGATAAACACATTATACACTTCATTCAAAATGAAGCAGAATTTTCCTCAAAGAATCAAAAGAAGCTTCACAATCAATATGAAGAATAGGTTATCCAACTGAAGATAAACAAGATGCCAAAGGGACTGGTTACTTTGGAGAGTTTGTTTAATGAAGATGATCAATGAATGAAGGAAATGGTAAGAATGTTTACAAAGGAATAAAACTACAAAAAAAAATTGATATTTAAGGACAAACTTTTGAAAATTGGTAAGATATGTTCTCTTTTCAAAAGATAAGCCTTCATTGAATTATGTATATAATTTCATGATATATTTTATTTGGAATACAAGGATTTTAAAGGGTTTGATCTAGTCTATCTCATCACAACATTGAGTTAGAACCTAGAGCTAAACCAGTTAGGAAAAAATAGAGGTCTATCAATCTAAAGCTAGAGGAACTCATGAAGAGAGATCTTACCAAATTGATTAAGTCTAGGATTATCTTTCTTATCAATCATTCAAATTGTGTAGCTAACCTTATAATTATTCAAAATAATAGTGGAGAGATCAGAATTTGTGTGGACTTTAGGGATCTACATAGAGTTTTATTCAAAGACCATTATCCACTACCTTTCATGGAGTAGATTTTGTAAGTGGTTTCAGGTTCTTAATGCATTTCACTACTTGATGGATATTCAGGTTATAACTAAATATTGGTGAATGAGTAGGATCAATTCAAGATAGCATTCACTAAAAAATGGGGAACATTTGCATATAGAAATATGCCTTTTGGTTTGTCTAATGTTGGTGTTACCTTTCAAAGGGTAATGGACATGGCCTTTAAAGATTTGATAAATGAGTTTTTGCTTATATACCTTGATGATATAACTATTTTTTCCAAGGATGTTGATGACCACATGAAACATCTAAGGTAAGTATTTGAGAAGTTTAGAGAGTTTTGAATTTCTCTTAATCCAAAAAAATGTATATTTTTTATTCATGAAGGCATATTATTGGGCCAAATTGTGTCAAAGGAAGGCCTATCTATTGATCCTGAAAGGATTGAAGCCATTTTAGGCCTATCTTTGCCTCTACACAAGAAATGTTTGTAAATTTTTTAGGAAAGATAAATTTTGTAAGAAGGTTTATTTCAAGATTTGCTACTTTGGTGAAGCCTATTATAACCATGCTCAATAAGAACCAAGTTTTTGCTTGGACAAAGGAAGGTAAGAATAGTTTTGAGGAAATCAAACAAGTAATTTCCCAATCTCCTACTCTCTTGAACCCAAAATTTTCTAAGGATTTCATAGTCTATACTTTTTCTAATCTTGACACAATCTCAGCTATGCTTATGCAAAAGAATAATGAGGAAGTTAAACAACCCATTGCATTCTTTAGTCAAGGATTGGAAGATTATGAGGTCAAGTACACATAATTTGAGAAGTATGATCTAACTATGATAATATGTTTGAAAAATTTCAAGCACATGGTTTCTAACAATAGGATACATGTCATGGTCTCTCATCCTAGCACCAAAGAGTTCCTCTTAAGTAAAGACCTGAATGATAAGAGAGCTAGGTAGATCACAAAGGTAATGGAGTATGATGTTGATATCAAGGTAACAAACTTGGTAAGAGGAAAGGGGATATGTGAACATCTAGCTTCAGATCTTCAAGGGCCAAGAGAAGAATTTTGGCTAATCAAGCCCATCCCCAACTAGCTAGTCACATACCAATTCAAAGTTGGATGAAAGACATCATTGGTTTCCTCCAACATGGTGATTGTCCTAATGGTTTGAACAAGTCACAAAGAAGGTATTTTATATTGAAAACCATTCCTTATTGTCTTATATATAGTATTCTCTTTTAGAATGATGTGAATGTTGTACTACTAAGGTGTGTTGACAATTATAAATTTGGCATCTTGCTGGAAAAGTTTCACAATGGTGTAGATGGAGGTAATTTATTCCTAAAAATAATAGATGTAAAGATAATTAGGGTAGGGTATTATTGGCCTAGCATGTTCAAGTATTTATACTCTTGGGTTAGGAGGTTTCTTAAATGTGCCTTCTTTGTAGACAAACAAAAACTTTCAGCCCTTCCATTGAATCCTATACAAGTGGACTAGCATTTAATGTAATGGGGCCTTGATTTCATAGGTATGATCAACCCTTCATCAAGTTCTAGACACAAAGGGATATTGACTGCTACTAACTACTTCAAAAGGTGGGTAGATTTTATTGTAGTGAAAGAGGAAAATGAAAATGAAACCTTGGAGTTTTATGAGAGTATCACAATAAGATCTAGAGTCCCCTATTCTATCATTTCTAATAATTCACTTGTTTTCATAGGTGCTAAAACTATTAAGTGGGGAAATAGCAATGGAGTTTACTTGAGTACCTCATCTAATTATTACCCTCAAGGTAATGGGTGAGATAAGTATACTAACAATAATCTCATCAAGATCTTCAAGAGGACATTAGAGAATAATCAAAGAGCATGGCACACCAAATTGAAGACAACCTTATGGATTGACAAGATTACTCCTGAGAAATCAATTAGTAACTCTCCTTTTATGCTTATCTATGGGAGAGAAGCTAGGTTGTCTATCTCTTAAGAGATCCCTAATCTAGGACTTGCACATCAACTGGAACTACTTGAAAATACTCCAATATAGGTCAGATTGATAGAACTAATGCAACTATAGAAAGCAAGGAAAAATGCACATAATACCATGGAACACCACCAAATACTTATGAATAATTCTTTTAACAAAAGAACAAGTACAAGAGTGTTCAAGGAAGGTGACTTGGTTCTGAAATGGGATGAGGATAGGGAAGATTTTTGTAAACATACAAAGTTTGATTCTTTGTGGAGTGTCCCCTACATCATTAACAATTACAAGCAAAGCAACTCCTTTCAGCTGACTAAGATAAATGGAGAAGAATTGCCTAGCCCTATGAATGGGATACATCTAAAGTTTTTCTATTAGTCCTTACAAGTCTATCTTGTAAATAGTAGCATAAGTGTGTGTGTTTAGTCTAGTTTTATTTTAGTTTGTTGTTATATTCTTTAAGTTATTTGTAATAAAATTATATTTCCTTCCTTTTGTTTAGTGTATGTCTTTACCTATGTGTGTCTTATGTAATTTCAATTGTCTTGTGGTCAATTCAAAGTCTATTCATTACAATCTAAGTGCTCCTTTGCATGACTCCATTAGAAATTCATGGATTTAGGCAATTGGTTTTAGGTGTATCAGGCATGACATACCCAAGAATCAACAAGAATGTTGGTCAAATTCCACCCCCAGGTTTACACCTTTCAAATTTGGCCAAGTCTAGTACTTAGTTTTCCTTCAGAAGAAATGTTATTTGACAAATCCTAAAAAAAATACCAAGTGTTATTTATTTTAGAAAGTTTATTTTGGTCTTTGTTTAAGCCTTTAAGGAATCCTTTCATTTTTTTTCTTTTAAGCTTTGCCGAATTCTTTCAGATAAATTGTCTACACAATTTTTTTGAAGGTACTTTACAATTTCTCTGAAAGATATCTTAAAGCTAAAAGGGACCCTTATAATTTTTCCAAAGGAAATTTCATTTTTCTAAAGGGCACTTTCATTTTTATGAAGGGAAATTTCATTTTTTTAAGGGCATTTTAATTTTTTTGAAGGGTATCTTTTGTCGAGAAAAGGTCCACTTTAGTTTTTCTAAAGGATCATTTGCAACTTTCCTAAGATGTATTTTCTTTGGAAAGTGATAAATTTCATTGTTCTAAAGGGGCACTTGAATTTTTAAAGGATCATTTCATTTCTCCCAAAAGGCATTTCCAAAATCCTGAAGGACCATTTCCAAAATCCTGGAGGACCATTTCCAAAAGCTGAAGGACCATTTTAACTTGTCTAAAGGAATCAATCAAAAAGCCACAAGAAAGGATGAGGAGAAGTGACTAAAGAGAAACCCTAAAATAATACCTTCAAAATTTTTGTTTGAAGGAAATGAACAAGCAATGAGCTCAAAGGAAAAGACTTGAGAAAAGGTTTAGAAATAAAAGTTTGAATAAAATAACTAAAAGAGATGACGGCCTACAAGAAGTCAATTTTAAACTATGGATAATATCCATTTCTATTAAAAAATGCTTGATGGGAACATGAGATCAGATGTGGAGGTGGAAAATGGTTGAATCTTGAGCATTTAGAGTAGACAAAGTGAGCAAAATGGACAAGCTGATAAATCAAGTCATTATTGGCAGCTAACCAAATCAAAGAGCTTCTATGAAATCAACAAATATAGGTATTTAGAGGATAACTAGTAGTTAGAAAGAGCCTTTTCTAACTACCATCATAATTTTCAGTAGTGTGATGTGTCATCTTCTCTATTCTCAATGTTAAAATCTCATGGATGATCTTTGATATAAGTAATTTCCTATGCCACTCCTGAAGGTTTTATGCCATTTGTCACCATTCTCATAACTTATTTTGGATAATTAAGACTATTAACATGACATGGCTCACGCCATCCATCCATTTCATGCACCTATAACTAATTATCACATGTGGACACATGTCCTTGTGCCTCTTTAGCTTCTCTTCTCTCTCTCTTCCCAAAGTTCTATAAATTGAGCCACTTTGGCCATTACAAATAACCACATTTTTGGTACAATGAAGCCCTAATAAAATGACATTGCACTTTGCTTTTAAACATTGAATATAAAACCAATTCTGAGTTGTGAATTTCTATTTGAGTATGTGAGTAATGTATAGCAGAGCTAAGTGATAGCATTATCCTTACTCCCTTTATCCTTCATGTTTAAACAAAGTTTCTAATGTTAACAGGTCTTGTGAAGTGTGTTGAATGTATCAAACTCTCTTTCAAGTATGAAAATATATCTATGATGTGCAATCTACCCCTTAGGATGATTATCTTGTTGATTGTCTCAAGCATGTCACCTTCACATTGAAACACTATTTTAGTATCTTTCAATGCATGGAATTAGTCTTGTAAAACATTGTTACTCAGTATAAGTGTGATGGTGGGATAAATTCTTGGTGGATCACCTCTTTAACATAGTTTTTTATATTTTATGCAAATTCTCAACTCTTTTCATGAACAAGTAGTAGATTAGGTGATAGACACTTAGAGAAGAATTTAGGGAGCTAGCCCTTTTCAATCCTAGAGACTTGTATCTCTTAAAAGTTCATAGAAACTTGAGGGATGATTCAATATTGCATAAAATTTAATAAATTTCATAGAATGTCCTAGGGTGTACATTTTGATGACAACACCTATACTTCTAAATTTTAGGGTTTTCAAGCAAACTTCATAACTTTGAGCTCAAGATTGTCCAATAGGACTTATTAAAACCAAGGAAAAAAGGCAACATGAAAGAAACACACAACAAAAAGTAGTAAAAAAATATGAAAAAGGAAAATAAATAAATATATATGTGCTTATGCATAAACAAGGGATATGAAGGAAAGAACTAAAAGGAAACTAGCTAGCCTACCTACTCTAAATTTAACCATCTTATAGTTTACTCCATGAAGACCTTTAGAGGGACAATAAAGAAGTAGTTACTAAGGTATTTCCCATTGGTGGTCAATGTAAACTCTTCTTTTTGTAGATCTGTGAGCTTGAAGGTGTTGTTTCCCAATATTTCTTCAATATGGTATGGGCTAATCCACAAGGGTATGAATTTACCATGTTTGCCCTTAAGCTCAAATGCTTTGTCCTAAAGGAGAACCAAGTTTCCTTGTCTAAACACCTTGATCTTGGAACTTTTATCAAACCATCTCTTGACTATGGTTTGATGCATGCTAAAATTATTAAAGGCTTTCTCCCTTGCATCTTCCATCTAAATTATGTCCAATAATTTTGAATTGGCAAGTTTTTGGCTCTCCTTCATGTATTTCTACATAAATATATGTGGGAAACTTGATAGTGATAGGAAAAATAGGTTCTTGTCCATACACCAATAGAAATGGTGAGGCTCTTAATACTTTCTTTATTATTATCCTATCATCCCAAAGTGCAAATTTAAGGAGCTTATGCTAAGTCCTAGGTTTATCTATTACAAACTTCTTCATTACCTTCATTAGGTTCTTATTTATAGATTCAGAGACTTCATTCCCTTAGGGATAATGATTGGATGCAAACTTGAGAGTGACTCCATTATCATAAGCCTATTTAGTCATATTTATACATATGAATGTAGACCCATTGTCATGCACTAGAGAGACTAGAGTTGTAACATACTAGGAAGTTGATCACCTCTTTAGTCCAACATTATTTAGTGGATACAAATTTAGTCCACCTTATACAATAGTCTATGGTATTAAGGACATACTTGTGACCTTCAGATGAAATGGGGATAATTACCCAAACAAAGTTTAACCCCCATTTATAAAATGGTTTGTCAATCATCATTGGTTTTAGTGGCATTGTTGCCTTTGGCTCCGTGGTGCTAAAAATTTGACATGAGTGACATTCCATCACATGTTTATGAGCATATTTTAAAATAGTTGGCTAATAATATCTATCTCTAAGAATTTTTTGAGCTATGGTCCTCGCATATGGATGTCTACTACCTAGATTTTCATGAAAAGTGTTCATGATTTGGGTAGCTTCTTCTTGTGAGACACATCTCAGATAAACCCCTTTAAAATTTCTCCTATACAAGACCCCATATTTGATCAAGTAGTGGATTTACTTCAACCTTAGGGCCCTCTTTTACTCCTTATATAATCTTGTAGGACAAGTACCATTAATTAGAAAATGTATGATTAAATCATACCACTCACTAGATTGAATGTTTTGTTGATCAACTTGCATAATACTTAGCCTAAGGTTAGCACTATAAATCATTTGGATCAAACCTTGGCACCTTACCAATTTTTCTATTTTCATTTCCAATTCATACTCCTACAAAACTGACATCCATTTACCTCTACATTCTCCTAATTCATTCTAACTTAGCATAAGTTTGGTGGTAGGGTTAGGTAAGATAACATGCACCTTATTCTTAAGGATGTAATCCCTAAATTTCTTAATTGCCTTAGCTGATGAATATACCTACTTATCAATCAATGAATAATTTAACTCAATATTATTAAAATCAATGCTCATAAAAGTAATTGGATGATTACACCCTTCATTTTTTTGAGTTAATACTATAGCCATAATGTGGTTAGATATAAAGGAATAAAGGTATAAGCCCCTTGAGAAATTAAGACTTCTAAGGACTAGAGATTGGCTAATGGCCTCCTTGATATCATTGAATATCTTTCTAAAATATTCATTCCATGTGACCTTGATATCCTTCTCTACCATGTCATTTAGTGGCTTGACAATCTTTCCAAAGCCAAAAATAAACTTTCTTGCAAAATCTAACTTACCAAATAATGAATTTAACTCTTTTCTACTTTTTGGAGGTTCTATTCTAGATATGGCCTCCACTCTTTGAGGATCTATATAGATCCCATATTTGGTTATAACATGACCCAATAATTTACCTTCAGTCATACAAAAGATACTCTTCCTAGGGTTTAAGGAAATACCATACCTTTTGTATCTTTCAAAAACTTGTTGTAAATGAATGAAGTGATCTTTCCTATTTTTATAAAAACTATTAGATCATCCATATAAATAATGATGCACTTACATATCAGGCCTTAGAAGGCATGATCCATATATATTTAGAAGGTATCTCCTACATTGATTAGCCTAAAGGGCATCCTCTTGTAAGCAAGGTTCCCCACTTTGTGGTGAAATTTTTCTTCATCTTGTCCTCTCTATCAACCAACACTTGGTTGTAACATGAAAATCCATCAAGAAAAGATAACATAGCTAAACTTGAAACAACTTGAATCACTTGTTCTAAGGAAGGAAGGGGATAGTTATCCTTTTTTATGCTTTTTTGAAGTTCCTAAAGTTAATATAAAGTCTAATCTCACCATTCTTCTCCTTGACTAGCACCAAATTAGCCACCCAAGTGGAATGCTTGATGGGGAAAAATATCCTATCATCTAAGAATATTTTGACCTCATTGAAGATCATGGGTTCCAAAACAAGGTTTACAAGCCTTTATTTCTACCTGAATGGTTTGAAACTCTCTTTAAGGGGTATAGTATGGGTAATGACCCTTAGATCAAAGATGTTTAAGTCATTAGAGGACCACTCTTTGACATCCCCGTATTAGGTAAGGATATCTTTAGATTTCTTGTTCTCAATGTTTGTGTAGGTTTTTCCAACATTGATCATCTGGGGTTGATCTTGGAGGCCAAGATCAATAGAATTATAATCTTTCCCACTAACCTTGGGAACTTTGGAAACCTTAGATAGTTTTCCTTAATCAAAGAGTCTCTTCAAAGCAATCATCCCCTTAGGGATCTTGTTATCATTCAACTAAATGACTTTACCATTAAATTTATCCTCCTTAGATGTATTCTTGTTAGTCTCATCAATAATATGAACATAAAATGCTTCAAAATTGGTCATGAAATCTAATATCTATTGATCATCATTGAAAAATTGTAAATGGTTAAAATTATCAGGCACTAAATGATATGGGATTATCTCAATGCTTAAATTAGGGGAATCTTAGTTGGGCATGAGGTTGGATGTAATAGATACCAACTCATCAGCAACTTATTTTTATCCTCTTGGGGTGGAAATGATGTTAAAGAAATAAAATGATTCAATCAAATCCTAAATCTTGAACTTATACCCTTTTAGGTATGAGAGCTTACATTGGTATTTACTTCTTACCTTGTTGACCACTAGTTTTGAATCCCCATAAACTAGTAGTTTTTTTACCTTATTCCTTGTAGTAAACTATAAACCCAAGATAAAGGTTTCATAATCAATAATACTCTAATCATGTTACTTTCTATTATTAGGGTTAGTTAATACAATACCAACACCTAATCCAACATTATACCTAACACCATCAAAAAGTAACTTCCATAGTCTAGGAAACATGAGCACTCTTGGGATAACATACCTTATAAATCTCTAGGGTGAAAACCCTTAAGTCTAAGTCCATTATGTTTACCCTCTCATTCATATAATTGTACTTAGTAATCATATGTGTCATTCTAGGTTCTCTCTCAACCCTGAATTGATTAGGAAATCCCTTCCAAGGTAGCCATAGATGTGAGAAATCTATATAAATTTGACCATTCAAAGCCTTGGTCCATTTTTTGATCAATAAGATTCCATAAAAATTAGGTATATCAATAAACTTAATATCAATGAATTACTACACCCTAGGCTTAGAAACTAGTTGCATGTGAAAATTTAAAAGCTCCCTGATTACCTTAACTCTATATTTGTCTAATTGGGTAACAACCCTATCAGACTTAATGGGATTCAAGCCAAGTTATTTGCATATTTTTATGATATTGGTAGATGTTCCTAAATATAATAAGAAATTATTTAAGTTTTTACCAAATATCTTGACAGTGAGAAAGAAAGGAGGAGATTCTGCCTTGGCCTTATACACAGTCACATTGGCATGATCAATTTGTGGTGGATTGGTGGACCTCTTTGACAAAGATTCCAAAAAAAATTCCATTTGATTTATAATCTATGTGAGTTCATGAAAATTGATAATATCCTTTATCCTTTTCATATCTTAAACTATGTTATATCCATTTTTATTAGAAGAACTAGGATTATCAATATTGGGTTTAGAGGTACTCCCTTTAGGTGGCTCAAGATTCTTGCTTGAAGAAGTGTTTAGAGAAGTTCTAAAGTTTTTTGGAGGTGTTGAGGTAGTTAATTTATACCTCTTATCTCTATTCCTTAAGGGATATATCTTATTCAATAAATGTTTAAAGGCTTGGATCTCTTCAGGGATCTCATCGGGTTTATTTTCCTCTTAAAAAGGATAATCATAGGTGTCCACCATGAAGGCTTGATCAGATGACTAGATCTAGAAGTATTTGCATCATTATCCTTGTTAAGGACCACTTAAAATTTATCTAAATCCTCTTTAAAAACTCTATACAATCAATTTCCCCATGCTTGGCTTTGCAATGTACCCTACATTAATCAAGTAATGCAATAACAATGAGCTTAATGTCCATGGCATTTTTTTTAGAAAATAGCTAATTATTCCTATTATTATGAAAATTATCATTCTTAAATATATTATTTGGCATATTAAACCTTTGAAATGAGAAGTTTATACTATAGTGCTCTCTAGTATTGTCTACTTGTTTTTGGAACTGAAAGAAATCAATGATTAATTTTTGAGCCATTTTCAAGATAGACTCATTCTTATTTTTAGAATTTTCAAAATCATGTACCTAGTGATTTATATTAGATGTACCAAATCCCTTAAATCATTTATATTGAATACATTATTAGGATGATTTAAGAATCCTAAATTTTGATTGGGAGTATGACTCAATGGCAACTGAGTTAGGTTTGGGAGCTAATTTAAGGCTGAGAGATTTTGGTTATTATTTGAGAATAAGTTCATCATAGGTATTTATGGGTTTATGTTTGGTATATAATATTACATTTTCCCTTGGGGTTTCATCTGATCATTTATGGTTACTACTTTAGCATAGGCTCTAGCTAATGAATTTATGGCTATGGATCTCTTCAAAAATATAGAGGTCATGGGATCTACTGCATCTTTGTAAATATCTAGATCTTAAGACATCATTAGGATTATATGGGTCTATAGTCTTTCTAAATTTTTTCTGAAATATAGAATTGAAGGACCTAATAGGCTCACTTTCACCTCTTTTAATTGTGGTGAATTGATGGTAGATAACATAGGGACTAACAATCTTACCAAATTAATATATAAACACATTGTTAAAATCATCCTATCTAGTGATGTAATAATTAGTAAAGTTAAAAATCATTCATAAGAATCATCCTTAAATGTGAAGTGGAATAACCTACAAGCTACATCATCATGCACAAAATTTATCAATCTTAAGGTAGCTTTAAAATATTTTATATGTTCTTCAGTAACTACTATACCCATTGGACTAAATATAGGCAAGTACTTTTTATGGTTGTGTGGGAGGTCATGTACCACACATGGTACATTGATTGAGGACTCAACCAAAAAATACATACTTAGATGAAGTTTGAAGGCATAGGTACCTTAAAGGGGTGAAGTTGGAAGAGATCTAGATCTCCTGCATCTACCTTTGTCATGTCTAGCTTTTTTGTGGACCTCAAGCTTGAGCAAAGGCTCCATAGTCTCTGAGTGTGATCTTTTTTTAATCTTGGGTAATTCAAACCTAAAATTTGAATATCCTTCTTGAAATATGATGTATCAAGTTAAATTTTTATAAATAATAAGAGTTATACCTACGTATTGAGCTTATTTTGTAAAGGTGGTATGAAAAACTACAAAGGGAATTGATCTTTGATTGAATTATCTTAAAGACACATTTAATTATGAAAATATGGTCTATATTTATAATTATAAGCCTAAATGAGCTTAGATATATAAAATATATTCCCAACTTTGATCAAAATGAGTTGTCCTATCCTTAGATACTATCATTTTTCAAATATCAAGCTAAATTTATTGAAAACAAGCATCAATACCCAAATAAATTCAAAGTAAACATAAATATGCATCAAAAATAATAAATATTAGTGATATTTATACTTCTAAGCAAAGAATTCACTAAAAAACACAAAGATACAATAATATTTAGATAAAACAGACTAAGATCAACAAAGATTCAAATAATTTAGGCCCACCTTCTAGCACCAACAACGCTTCTTCTATTGATGCTTATAAATGAACCACAAGTGATATTAGTGTTTAAAGATCACTTCTCATTTTAGAATTTAAAAAATTTAGAGAATGAGTTGTAGGTTTTGACAATCTAATTTCCCATGGTGAAATAGCAGTAAGCAAGATAAGCTATTCCATGATATTTATATGATTTGGTGGTTGGGAGACACCTTGGTCCATTCTTTGTGAATTATAGAGAGTTTATGTTAATACTTAGTGATTATGATCTAGACCTAAGATATAGACTAATCTAGTGGATAGTTATAATGAAGCTAAAACTAAAGTGACCTGGTGTAAAAAAGAGCAAAGAAAAGGGTAAGGCAAAAAATAAATAAGTGATTATAGATTTTAGTCTCAAAAATTATGACAAAGCATCAATTTCAACTTAGTATGCATTCAACCAATATATAATGCAACATATCCTAATATCAAATTCCACTAAATATCAAGCAAGATTCAAAGGATAATGTAGAGAATCACAAGGAAGAACCATGTCTACTTTAAGGATTTACTACTATAATCAAATAACATTAGCACATCTAAATACAAAGAAAAATGAAGTGAAGCAAAACCTAAGATCTTCCAACTAATCTAAGATATGCAAAAATTAGAAACCCTATGATTTTATAAAATGCAACTCAAAATTCAAAGACACCAATCAAATTCAAGACATCTACCAGTAATTGAGAGAAAATTTATATTAGCAATTGACATATCAAATATGGACATTCCTTTCAGAATTCCTTGATTATATTAATTGCTTCAAGTGTACAAAAGTTTCTAAAAAATCTCTCTTTAAAAATGGTAATACATGCTTTTATAGAAAGATCAGGTAGTATTATAATTAGTTATAAAATATAGGTGTAAAAATATAAGGTCAACTATCCTTACAAGTTCTAAAATACACATGATTTTCACAATCATACTGACCTAGAGGTAAATATGCTAACAAAATAGCATATGCCTTTACAATGGAATATTCTATTTCAAAATTTACAAAATTTTACAAGATATAATATTGTGTAATTTGATGGTGGGGCCTCTACTTGTCATTTATGGAGGATGCTCATGGATTTATCATGTTGCTCATCAACTAGCTCTAGATCCAGAATAGGCTTTAGGATACACTTCTCTTGATCTACCAAGTCATCAAGTTCCCTGTCATTCTTGAACATGGATTCTTTAATTATCCTATATTTATTTATCTTTTCTCTTGCATTGAATATCATGTCTAGGATCTTACTATTATCAGCCCCATATTTGCCTTGGAGTTTTCCTTTGATTTCTTGAGTAACCAAAGTAGCCCTATATTTAAATTCTTCATCACTTATGATTCCAAGGATAGTGTGTTGTGTAGGATATGTGAGCATGGTCCCAAGAAGTTGCTCAATTATTGCAATTAGCTCCTTATCATCTTCCAGGAGTCTTCCCACATTATTATACCAAGCACTCAAACTTTGAACTTTGTTAACTAAAATACTTTAGAATTATTCTCAAGTCTCCTGAACTAATGGTTTTGAAGCCTAAGATCTATTTCCTTGCTTGAATGTTGAGAATTTGGGATATTTTATCCTTTGAGGCTTGCCAGTAGGTGACCAATATCTTGTCTAATGCACTCTACCCCTCTAATTCACTCTACCTTTGTTTTATTACTTTGAGTTCTTCAAATATGTCACAAAATGACTCATCAATCAATTTGATTATGGCTTTAAGAACGAATAGAACTGCCTATGTCTGCAAGTTTTCTTTTTCCATTTATAGGTTTAGAATCCTTTATTTCATTCCTTAAACCCCATCATTTGCTTTTGCTAATTAGGCCTCAATTAAACTTTCCACATCCTCTTCATAAAATTATAGCTTCACCAAGTTGTTGACCCCCCACTAGGGTTAATCTTACAAAGGGTTCCACCAATTGAAAGGTGAATTCCTCTATTCCAACCATGGATGTACTAGTTGTAACCCTTTCTAATCTAGTTGTTTCAGGGTTGATTTGGATGGTAGTGACTGGATTCTCTAATTTAGGAGGTTTTAAGACCTCTACACCTGAGCTACTAGATGCTCTTAGAGTATCCATCTTCTTGATTTTATTCCTTGAGTGACCACAATCCTTCTTTCTTCTTACTCATTCACCATAGTCATTATCCATGGCTTCATGTCATCTTATATCTCAATGTTATAAACTCTTGGCATGGCCCATGAAAGGGAAAGATATGGGATCTTTTGTAATTTCCCATAAATGAACTAGTTTGGAATGATTGGTCCATGAATTAGGAATTCATCATTGAAGAGATTGACTTCACTAGTGGGGTGAATGAAGGTCAACCTTGGTATTCTCTTTTATCCTACAAGAACTAAGGTTATTTCTTCTTTCCTCTTCTCTTGGGATGGAATAAGCATAAGCTCTTTTCCTTTATCATCTCCAGGCTCTCCCTCTTAGACTTGGGATTTTTAAGCTACTCCCCCTCCCTGTTTATATCATATGCCTCTAAAATATCCTTGAGAGCACCCTCAAGTGTCTCTTATAGTTCTAAGGCAATCATGTATATGTATCAAATTGGGGAAGGTGGCCATGTGGGTAGTGTTGAAGCTAAGGGCTCCTCTCTAGGCCTCTCTTCTAATCTCACTTCTCCCAATTTCTCTTTACCTCAACCTTGTTTATCTTGGCCTTGCACAACCTGCTCTTGGGGTTGTGGCTATGGCTACTCTACTTGGGTTTTCTCTTAGATTATTTTAGATGGTTTAGGAATCAAGTGATACTACAAAGGATGCATTTTACAAGCTTCTCTTGAGGGCTTATCATCCTTGGTTAACCTGTGTTCAAGCTTGATGTTGTGGCCTTGGATCCTAGCCAATACTTCTTCATAATTCTTAGCCTTAATATATATGGTGTCATGGGCACTGAGTTGATGCATGTATTTAGGTTTTGGGAGTTTCTTCTCCTTTAAGTGGCTAGCCACTATGTTCTTAGGATCCCACATCTTGAGTTTGTCAAGTCGAAAACCGAATAGATCCCTATGTCTAGACATGGTTTTAACTTTTTTCCAAACTTGAATTATGTCTTTCTAATGATTAGTGGGAAGGAGTGGAGAAGAAATTTATTTTTATATTTACAACTACCATCAATGACATATAAAATTTGGGATGTAATTTATTACTTAACCAACATTATAAGAACATACAATACTAACCTACAAGGCTAGGACATGATCCCCTCAATTTTGATGATCATGTTGTCAAGGTAGTACCATATATCACCTATCATCTCCATGTACTTCTTAATTAAGGGGTGACCCCTAGGCATAGAAACACCTATGATGGCCTCAACTATGGCTAGATAAATGTAGTCATAAATTAACTACATGTGGTTCCTAAACTTAAATATATGTAATTTATAATAGTGGTGTGAAATGGTGGTTTTGACATCTAGGGACCAAATCCGAATCCTAAGGAAGGTGATTGAGGTGATAAGGGTGTCTAATAGGTATGACATCATCTAAAAGTACTTAGATGCCTTCCTTTATATGGTAGTGAATTTTTTGGCCAAGAATACACTAATTAAATCTCTAATTGGGGGGTGAGATTCTATTCCACCATGAAATGTACATATGGGACCCTAATTTTATTCACATATGTGGTTGAGGGGGCTCTAAATGATCATTTTAATAGGGTCATTATTACCCTAATGCCCTCTTTAAATTGAATTATTGGGATTTTCTATTGAAAATCCTTGAAGATGTGGGGTCCTTGGTGTATCTAGGTCCTAAATACCAAGTCTAGGTCATGCTTGGAGGTCCACTCTTTGATTTTGGATAAATATACATAGGGAATGGGGAGCCTATAATACTTCTCAAAATCTATAGGAGAAATATATGCCACTTTATTAGAATTTACCTCTTGAATGATCCATTTATTATCAATTATATAGTAAACAATAATGGAAACAAGGATATCGATGTAATCTAGCACTTTAGGTTTTGTCATAGTGTAGTGGAGGCTGACCATCTAAATAGTGACTAGGTCATAGTGCCTCTAGCTTACTGTGGCAATTATTTTCTCCTCTTTTGTGATGGGTTTCAATTCCTCAATCATGAAGAAGAGTTCAGACTAGTTCTTAATTCTAAGGATATTCAAGGCTATAGTATCCAATTTGGTGTCCTTGAAGATTCAGCCTTCATTATCCATCAAGAAATAAAGCTCAATTTCTTCCTTCAATTATTGTCTATAAGCTGCCATAGTCCCTATTTTTGTTAATTATTCACACTAGATTGTAGATGATCTTTGTAAAATCTCTCTTGTGATTAGAAACATAATCAAGATCTCTTTGGATTGAATTATAGCCAATTGAGTCTATTTGGGTCACTTTTATTTAGGGTTTAGGGTTTTGGAGCTTTAATGGAGAAATATATCTAGGCTTTGGATTATACATGCCTTGGATTTGATTTGGACATTTTCCTTTATACCTTTGCATTTTCAAGCCCACAAGATCTTGTATTTTATCCCTTTATACTTGCATGGTGCCTATGTGGCATTAGTTTGGGCCTTTCATGGTATGTTTCATAAATGCCTTTTGAGCACTAGCCATTGGCATTTAAAAATGCCTCTTTTATTTCACTTCATTAGATCAAAATCCAAGATTAGCATGAGTCATTGATTGTAATCTAGGCCCTTGGCTATGATTGGATATTTATATTCCAAGCCCTATAGTTTTTAAACTAGGCATATTTATGTGCCTTCCCATTCTTCATATATTATGTCAATCCTTTGCCTAATGAGCATTGGCCATGTGGTGAGAACGCAGGCCTTTGAAAAGTCATGAACACCTTTTCACTATTATATAACTTATAATGATGAATCATGAACTGTGAGATCATCCTATCATATTTGCCTTCAATGATCCTTCACCATGTATTGAACTTATGGGTTCTTGGGGCTTTGCTGAAAATTATATAGAAGCCTTGCATCGTTAGATAAAAATCCAATAATTAAGTGTGAACCATTGATTTATAGAGATGCCAAAAATTTAAGTTAGTACATTATCAAGACCATGATTTAGGCTTAAGTCCCTTAGCCTAAGGTTTTTTTTGTTTATTAAGCATGATATAAACCTTAGGCTAAGGGGTTTATGCCTAAGTTCTTTGATTTATATGCAAGGGGGCCATGGCCTAAATATTTTAGGCCAATGTTTATGCCATGTTTAATAAACACAATGTATGTTTTGGTCTAAAATATTTATGCCAATGTTTTATAAAATATGATCAAAATTATCAACATGCCATAATGGTTTAACAACAAACACCTTAAAACTTTTAGCTAGAAGCATTTGGTCTAACTTTTATACTATAAGGACTTTCCTTTTAAAATAAGACTTAGTATAAGTCTATAATTTAAGGTTCATGATATTTAAACAAAATGTCATGAAGACCTTAAATTATATATTTAGACTAAGTTTATTTTATGTATATTTAGATCATAAGACCATTTCCACATTTTACAATTTGAAGATTTATAGTGTTTGAGCATTTTTCAAGCACTTCCCTTAGATTGTAAAGCCATTTTTTAACCTTATAGTAAGATTTTGGATTGAATTTTGACCTTGAGAATAATAATTAATTAGATTAAATTTTATGGTATTACAGACATTGAATGGGAGATGCACAAACCTCAATTTTAAACTAGTAAAGTTTTTAATTTGAAGGGCTTAAATTTGATAGTCTCATAGTCATGAAATACATCCATGTAGACATCAAATGATAGTCATGTGAACATCAATTTTAATCTCATAAAATTATTATGACCTAATTTGAGAATGCCTCTTGGCACATCCAAGGGATTCTTATGATCTTGGACTTAATTCACTCCATCAGATCAAAATCTACAATAAATCATTAACCATTGATCATGATTTGAGAACTTACTCATGATTTGTTATTTCTTCTAGGTGGGTTCATTTTATTTTAATCTACATATATAAGGGTGTTTCATATCAATCACTCAGGCCTTCCATAGTCCCTTAATTTTACAATTATGTCTCACTCCATCTGATCAAGTCTTCATGACGAATTGAAGACCATTGATAGCAATCTGAGGGCTTGAATATGATTGGTCCAAAGAGTTATGTGTAGGACCCTACTAGTTTTCCTCATTCTATTTGATCAAAAGGTTGTGGGGAAACATGAACCATTGGATCATCTAAGATGCATGTTATTTAAGTCAAAGTTTAGACTTTTCTCACTCTATTAGATTGAAGGCTACAAGAAAGTGAAGGCCATTGGATCTTGTAAGGTGCAAGAAGGTCAATGTTATGACCCTAACAATAAATACTTAGGCTAAGGTGTTAAGATAAAATTCATGATTATATTAATAAATATGTTAGGGCCTTAGTATTAAAACATTATGCTAAGATATAAACAAGGGACCGAGCTAACATAAAAAGGGGACTCAAGAAACTAGAACTTAGGCTAAGATGTTAAGACTAAGGTCCCATTTGTATTAATAAATATACTGGGGCCTTAGGGTTAAAATCTTAGGCTAGGTTAGGAAATATTTAAAAGGACCTTGTATAATGAACAAGTAGTTAGGCATATAAAGGAACCTTAAAGGGGAAAATAATAAAAGGGTACCAATCATTTTAAGTTAGGTTTCAGTCATGTTGAAAAATATGACTAAGATTAAAATATGAACTTTATATTTAGGTCCAAAAAATGGATTTTAAAAAGTGTTCCCATCGATTTGGTTCTTGCCAACATTCAAATTTAAACTAAGGGCTTTAGCTAGGGTTTTGAAACATGAATTTATTAGGAAAAAACACCATGAAACCTACAACTACAAAAATATAGACCATTTATTAGTGATTTTAGTCCAAATTAAAGTAAAAACAAAACCAAGTAATCTTGCTTTTAATAAAGTGGATGATATTCAAATTCTACAAATGATCCTGACATGCCATATTTCATGTTCAAACTTTAGGGTTTCTCTAAGCCCCCAATATATGAAAAATGGGGGTATGTTGGTCCCAACAATATCATCCCTTTATGGATCTTATTATTATGTTACTTTTATTTATGATGTAACTATAAAAACTTGGGTTTATTGCATACAAAAAAAATATGATGTTTTTGATACTTTTAAGAAATGAAAAGTTTTGGTTGAGAATGAGATAGGAAATAAGTTGAAGTGTGTATGATCATAAAATGGAGGTGAATACTATAGTCAGGAATTTTATAATTAATTTTCATCCCATGTAATTCATAGAGAGAATATGGTTCCAAGAACACCACAAAAAATGGTGTGTCAGAAAGAATGAATAGGACAATCATAGAGCATGTAAGGAGCATGAGATTACATGTAGGGTTGCCCTTACAATTTTGGGTAGATGTTGTGGATAATATTGTTTACTTAATAAATATAGGGCCTTCAATTCCTTTGGATGGTGGTATTCTAAAATAATCATAGATAGGTAAAAAGGTAGATTATTCATTTTTAAAGACTTTTGGTTGTGAAGCATTTGTCCATATTGATAAAGAAAATATAACCAAGCTTGAAGCAAAATATAACAAATTTACTTTGATTGGATATGGACTTAATGATTTTGGGTACCATTTATGGGATTTTGAAAATCATAAAATCATTAATACAGACATGATATTTAATGATAAGGTCATGTGTCGAGATCAGTTGCAGGGAAAGAAATAAGAAAATTCAAATATAGAATATGCAGTACTTGATGAAATCACAAGAAATAAAATTTCAAAAGTGCCAAAAAATTAGAATGTGCAACAAATACAACAAAAAATACCTCAAACTCATAAAATTGTATTTATAATGTCTACCAAAGTAATTAAACTCCTTAAATGATACTCTCACTTTATTATTTATTATTGACTGATGGTGGTGAGCCATAAAGTTATGAAGAAGTAATGTAGGTACAAACTAGAAAGAAGTGGGAGCAAGGCATGAAAGAGGAGATGGACTCCTTGGTACATAACCAAACTTGAGATTTTGTTTAGTTTCATGTAGGTAAAATATCATTGAAGAATAAATGGTTTTATAGGTTAAAGGAAGAAGATGGAGGCAAAAAGAGGTACAAGGTATGACTTTTTGTAAATGGGGTTGCATAAAAGAAAGGTATTGATTTTGATGAAATATTTTCTCTAATTGTAAAAATGACTTCCATAAGAACTATTTGAAGTTTGGTAGTAGTATAATATTTGCACCTTGAATAGTTTTTAGATGTGAGGACTAATTTCCTTCATGGTGATCTGGAGGAGGAAATATATATGGAACAACCACAAGGATACAATGTAAAAAGTAAGGAGAAAATAGTGTTTAGGTTGAAGAAGAGTTTGTATGGTCTAAAACAAGCTCCAATGTAGTGGTATTTGAAATTTGACATGTTTATGATAGAACAAGGTTATAGTAGATGCCATTCTAACCACTATGTTTATTTTAAGAGATTAGATAATGGTAGCTATATTATCTTGTTATTGTACGTAAATGATATGCTTGCTTCAGGGTCTAATATGCAGGATATAAATGATCTCAAAATAAAATTAGCTAATTCATTTGCTAAAGAAGAGTACATAAAGAAGGTGTTAGTCAAGTTCAATATGCAAGATACAAAACTTGTAAGTACACCTTTGGGAGGGCACTTCAAATTAAGCAAGGAATAGTGTCCTAAAATATAAGAAGAAATAGATTACATGTCTAAAGTTCTATATGATTTAGCAGTTGGAAGTTTAATATATGTTATGGTGTGAATAAGACTAGATATTGCTCATGCAGTGGGAATTGTCAGTAAGTTTATGAATAATCTAGGAAAAGAGCACTGGGATATAGTCAAGTGGATTCTTAGGTACTTGAGAGGAACCACTAATAAACATTTGTGCTATGAAGTTTTAGATGTTATCTTACAAGGATATGTTGATGCAAACATGGATGGAGATTTAGATGGTAAAAGGAATATCATAGGTTATGTTTTCACTATTATTGATAAAACAGTTAGTTGGATTTCAAAATTGTAGAAGATAGTTGCTTTGTTAACTACAGAGGTAGAATATGTTGTAGCTACAAAAGCTACAAGGAGATGATATGGATGCAACAATTCATGGAAGAGTTGAGGCATAATTATGAATATTGTAGGTTTTTAAATGATAGCCAAAATGTGATTCATTTATCAAAAAACTTATCATTCCACTTAAGAACCAAACATTTACAAATTAGGTATCACTTCATTCATTTAGTTTTAGAGGATGGATAATTAAAGTTGGAAAAGATTCATACAAGTCAGAATCTTATAGATATGCTAACAAAAGTAGTCAATAAAGAGAATCTAGAGAGTTTTTCAACTTCAATAGGTCTTCAAGGATAAAAATGAAGATAAGAAACATGCCAAGGCCAAAGTTCAAAGAAAATTCCAAGGAAGAGTTATAGTAGTGGATTTGTAATAATCAATTTTCAAGTGGGAGATTATTGGATGGTGGAGCTTGATCTTATTTTAATGCCCAGTTCTTGATGGGGGTATAGGGAGGTAAACTCCCCCCACTATGGTCACCATGGGGGTCTAGGCGGTGGAATCCATTCACTATTAGGTTGTAGATCTAAAAATGCACTATAAAATATTATAATTTCATAGTAAATTTTGATCGTTCACTATTAGGTTGCTAATCTAATGATAGAAATTATATTTTTACATTTTGGCCCTATTTGTAACCCTCATTTTTATATGAGATCATTGTAATTATGGTGGCACTCTATATGTGAGTGATGAGGATATTGTAGTGGTTGTATTGCAGGTTTTTCCCTTCATTTGTTAGACTGAATAATAAGAAAGATCAGCTATTTCTGTGTGGACGTAGCCTATATTGGGTGAACCGCATCAAATCTGTCTCTATTGTGTTGTGTTTTTTGCATTTTATTTTTGTCTTTAATTCATTAATATTTATCTATGTTTTGTATTCCTAACATTTTGGGGGCATGAAAGAATCTCATGGTTGGTTTAATATTTTATTCTAGTGTGAAATATATTATATATAGGCATCACTCTATCTATAAACATGTTAAGACTTATTCTAAGATAAACTCATAATTAATAATCCTAAAATTATCCTTTGAATTTGTATGAATACCTTAAAAAATCCTAAAATACGTTAGGAGTAGATAACTACTATTTAGGATCACAAAAACATTGATAACAAATGTTGTCAAAGTTGAAGTTATAATTGGAAAACTACATTTATGGTGCTTCTTGCCTAAAAAATGGCACTACCAACATGTTAAAAGAGGTGGATAATATCTAGGATTAGGTTTTTGGCCTCCCATCATGCTCAATCGACAAACTCAATGCCCATTCTAGGCTCAAGAATGCCCTTCCCAACATAAGAAAAATGCATATTTTTAGCCTAACTTCAGACATGTGTAAAATGAAAATAGTAATTCATATGGATAAATAATAATATACATCTTATGCATGTGAAATCCATCTAATTTCACCCTATATAAAGTGAGTATAAACCTAGATAGAAATGTGTGGCATATGTTTTAGTAATAGGTCCTAAAATGAAACTTTTTGGTAGTCAAGAGACAACTTCTTGAACTCCAACTGGCACTTCTACCTCAAGGACCCCTAAGTACAACTATATCCCTATAAACACATTTAGATAGGAAAATTACATGTGATCAAAAGACCATGAAATCCAAGTCCACCCACAAACATGTTTTCACTATTGTTTAGGAACACAAAAAACATTACCAACAAATATTGTTGAAGTTGAAGTTGCAGTTGTAGAACTCCATTTTTGGTGCTTCTTTGCTAAAAATTAGTGATGCCAACACATCTAGAGGGTAAGATAACACCCATGACTAGGTTATTAGCCTTCAATCATTCCCAGTTGATAAATTCACTATACACAATTTTTTTTTAAAAAATTATCAATTATTGACACTTTGTCTCTTATAGGAACATGTTGAGACTCAATATCTCTAAGTGCACACCTTAAAGGGTGTACTAAGAAAGAAGTGGGTAGAACATTAGTGATTCACAAGATTTTTATTCTTTATACCACTACTTGTAGCTAACAAAATCCTCTCCTATACATTTCCATAATATTTGACACCTCCCTTACACACTCCTCCAAGAAATACATCACCTTAAACAACCCCTACCTAAGCTAAAACCTCTTTTTGTCATTTACCAAAAAAATTAACATGTGCTAACCCTATTATTTAAAAATGGGAATGTTATAGGACTAGGTCAACCCAACCAACCTAGTCTGGTACCTAACTACTTTATTTATTTAAGAACTAGGTCGACTGAACTGACTATGTTGGTTAAAACTTTGGAAGGGTTTAGGGTTAGATCAAACTATATAAACACATCCTTTTTGAAATTTTTATTAGAGAAAGATAGAGACAGTCATTTTTTTATGCATCTATTTATCCACCATTCTACTTGAAAATCCATTGCTTAGTGTTTCATACTTCCTTTAGAGAGAAGAATCTTGTCTTGTGGGAAAACTAAGTTGTGTAACTTAGAGTTGACCTATCTTTGTTATTATTATAAACCACATCCACCTATTGAAAAGCACCATTGGCCAAGGGAGATATTGAGGCTTGATGAGTTCATCTTCAAAGGTAAGTATTTGTAACTCTTGATTCTCTTTTTTAAGTAGATATATTTGTATGTGTTATCTTATAACTATGTTTCTCTATCCATATATTAAGATTACCTATACATTGACTTGAGTAGAGTTATTCTTTGCATGTTTAATTTTATGTTTATTATCCCCATTTTTTGCCACATGATTTGGTGAGCACTAGATTATATTTAATTTACTTTGTCATTTACTTTGGTTATTGTGTGGTATTACTTGACTAGAGGATTTGGAACCCTCTCTAGTGATATTGTGTGTTAAGAGACCCCTTATTTAGGTCTAGTAGATCTATATTAGTCATGACTCTGATTATCTAAATATACTAATAAGTAGAAGGGCTAGTTTGATTTATGTTTTCTGAGCTAGGATTAATTTGTAGATTAACTTCACTTACCTTTCTATACATTTTGTAGAATCCAACATGAACTAACCCTTAAAAATTATCTTCCATACCTTAATTTACTATCATTTATAATTTATTTTATTTTTGTATCACTAGATCAAATCTATCGACTCAATATAACTTTCAGTGTGCAGGTTTAACACATAGTTGATTTGATTAACTCTACTTTTCTTTGTGCAAGTCATCTTCAACCATAGGTAACTATATCAATCAACTCAATTTGGTTCACTACTTTACATAGAGGTTTTCAAACTCATTTTACCTAGTCAACTTTGTTAGTATCCTAAAAATATTCATCTAGATGACATAGTATAAAAACAACAATTTTATTACCTTCAAAATCATCATGTTCATTCTCACCATCTTAGTCATTTTCTTCTTCATTGACAGTCTTATTTTCATAGTTTTTAGTCTATAAAACTGTAAATCTATAATGAACTAGGTAAATTTGATCGACAGAGTTATATAGCTTGTTTTCTTTCTTAGGAGACTTAGTTGACTCATTTGACTATCTTTTTCTGGCTCTTGCTTCAATAGATAGAATCAACATAGTTGATTTTTTTCTATACTATTTGCATACTTGGTCATCTGAACTGACCGTATACTCTTCAAGTAAAGGAATTAACACATTTTGTTATAATCAATTCACTTTTCATTTTATTTATTACTTTTTTAGAGTATCACACATAAAATAAATATGAATTTTTATTTATTGATTTAATCACAATATTTTTCTTTTATTCACACACTACCAAATCATATAATATCAAAAGGCATTAAATAAATTCTACCCAAGTTATACCTACTTGTATTTCATCACCAAGGGGGAAACCAAATCATGTTTTTGGCCAAGTAAAAATATGTGGTTGATGGTATATATTAGAAAAGTACTAGACACTTTTATCGATGGAGGATTGTGAAGTGAGGGGGTAGGCCCAAATACCAAGCCAAACCATCACTAATACAGACCCCTTTTAGCTTCAACTACCTAAAACCATCCTTATATTTACTTTCTAATTCCTTTTTATAGACAACTATCTATCACATTTATTTCTAAAATTTATAATTTAAAACATTTAAGAATGACAAAATAGATTTTTTTTTTTACTTTTTCTATAATAATTTTATGTTGTATTATAAAAATTGTATCAACCAACATTGGTAAAAATTTTGTTCTATGTTCCACAACGAGATTAACTATATCAACCCAGTTTATTGTGTGTTTATTTCAAATATTATACAAAATAATACTAGATTTTCTAGTGACACAACTATCAAAACCTATCTTTTCCTTCAAAACACAATTGATATTCTCGACTGTGTCTCCTATAGTCTCTATTTTCCCATAGAACACATTTACTCTATTCAAACCAATCTCTTACATATCGTTTAATCTATTTTACTTAAACACAAAGTTAACCTATTTGATTGTGTGTCTTTCAAACTCCCTTAGTTTCACCATCTACAAAACACAGTCGACCAGTTTGACTATTTTTTATAACCTGTCCATGTACTTTCCTACAAAATAGTGTTGACTAGTTTGACCCATTATCCTACTAGTTGATCCTCATTTCTACAAATTTTTTATTTTCCCTCATTTATCATGAATTTCTTATTTGAGGAAAATACATAATTTAATCAAAAAAGTATGATGAGTTTTACCAATCCCAATAGGATTCTTAAGACATCTTGTGGAACCCACTATAGATCAAAACAATGTCCATATGGCCACCTGCACTATTAAATATGGAACTCCCCATTCTTCTTAAACACTTAAACCCTTATTTTTATTAGAATATGTGTGTGACCTTGAATACATAACTGAAATGCTCTTTTTCATCAATAAAAACCCTCAACATAAAGCAAAGGATCTTACAACCATTTATAATATCATGATGGACCTCATATAGGATAACCCCATTCACATTCCCCTAAATTTTCCCAAGGATTTGAGGCAAGCCCTTCATTTTCAATCCAAAATTTCCCCTCTATAATGTCTCCTTCCCACACCATGACATCATCTTTTATGTGTTCTTCTAACTCCATTCTAATTATTTCTACAAACATGGCAAGTTAACCTTATAGTGGGGCTCTTCAAAATACCCACATCCCTAACAATGTTACTAATGCTTCTTTTTCTACTCATTCTACTAGTGTGGTGCATGCTTATACCTCATCCCACACTTATAGTGCATCCCAAGCTCTTAATACCTCACATAATACTAATGCATCACATGTTACATCCACTAGCCAAAATATTGCTCAAACTAATCGAATTTGATTATAAATGCTTAACCAAATGCATACATTTCAAACTAATAATTAAAATCAGATGATGTCAATGCACAATCACATCATACATATCTAAACCAACCTCACGATATGTCATGGGGAGCACAAAATCCTAATGCCCACCACCCTCTTAGGGATTCATATGGTAACCTCATACCATAACCTCCTTATCAATAAAACTATCAAATATTTACAAAATAAACCTACAGTACCTCAAATTTATAACATTGACATAGGAGGTATCATCCCCACCATCACTTATAATGAATCTATAAATCCTATCTTGCATCTAAAAACATTTGGCAACTTTTACAAAGATTGGGTTAAGGTTAATACTTTCATTGCCACTAAGCTCTTAGCTAAAATGCTTTTAGGAGATGATTTAGATTGGTAAAATTAATTAAAAACCCAATCCATTAATATATTAGAAGGCTTGGTCAACTTAGTAGTCCAAGAATTCCAAAGTAGTGATCTTCTTGAAAATAGCGTATCTATTTTTATAAATTATAAACAACTCGAAACTGAAATGACACAAGTCTTCATCAAATGATAGAAATTTTTTTATAACAAATATAAGCATAATATGGTGGATGACAACCTCTTCCACTTATTTACTAATGATTTCCACCTTAAATTATAATATCAAATTAGGACCCTTTCTCCTAAAACTTTGGAATAAGCTCTTGACTAAGATAAATGACAAGACTTCCTCACGGAACAATTTAAACCACCTCAACCTACAATGTGAACTCACATGCTTATCAAAAATAAAACCATCATGAAACTAATGATGGTGTTACCAATACTTATGACACCATACACACCATCCAATCTATTATTCCAAACAATACCATGGAGCATGTTTCTCCCCTTAATAAAAATTATAATCATACTCCTACATTTTCTCAACACAATCATACTAATGTGCACACACCACTTTCACTATCAAAAATTCACAAATGTCTTTCAATACCTCTACCATGATATATTAACCCCACTTATCCTATGAAATCATGGTATGATCCAAATAATTTTTTTTGGTTTCATGAAATTTGGGGCCATTCTCATGAGACTCGTAAACAATTAATAAATATTTCTATGGATTTTCTCCTTGGTCCTATCTTTGAACAGGAATCCCTTATATGAAAATGTCAACAATATTATGACATAACAATCAAAGATCATGAGACTTCAACTAAAAATCAAGATTTAAACTAAGCTAATGCTCATTTATGTATCTACAAATATCCCCTTCCTAATCACCAACACAACATTGAACATCCTACCCCTACTACTAAAAATAATGAAAGTATTATAGACCTTAACAATAATTATGATAATGTAATCTCAATGAGCTAGCTCAATAGGTAGGGTGGACTTGTGTTACATGTGGGAGGTCTTGGTGTTGTTATCCTAGGTTGGCCACCTCTATAGCTACTATAGGACACCATTGTTGATGTCTTCATTAGGTTAGGTGTCAAATTGAGTCACTAGAGGTTTATAGTAACATAAATGTGTAAGTCACATCCTTGGGTATATTCTTAGGGAATACCACCCTAAATAAGTGTGAACCATTTTAAAAAAACAATGATGATAATGTGGTTAATATGACTAATATGAGAAGAGCAGTTACTTATATTGATTCAAATCCAACACCTACACATCATACCTCTCCAACATTTCACATCATTTAAGACACTTCCCCATCCCATCTCATTTAATTAGGTCATGAGGAATCAATACCAATATAAGCACCACTTCTAACAACACAAATTGACCATACCTCTCATACCATTGACATAACTTCTATTCCTTCTACAATTCCTATACCTCATAAAACATAACTCAACAAACCATCACATCACCTAAAGTAATTCAACCCACTTGCAACCAACCTAAACCAAATTATACCTTATCAACATAAGTTTTATTGTATATCCAACCCCCTTCCCAAGAACTCTTTAAATACTACACATCTAAATTTAACAATACTATCATGGGTCAAGATGAATGGGATCCTCTTATGGAATTTTCCCATCTTCCATCTCAAATCCTCTTCTTAGATATAATTAAAACTTATCCCCACTGTCATAACCACCTAATGTAATTATTATTTGAAATGAACATTCCTTGTCCTCCTACTACAGGGTAAAAGACTACCTTAGTTGGATCTAAAGATATCATACTTAAATAATGTGAAGAGATGTCTATCCATGTTGACAAAATAATGGGAACTTCCCTCTCATTTAAATTCTCTATCTCTTATATGATTCCTAACAAGAAATTGCTTCATACAGATGATCCTCATTTATTCATTAGCATCCAAATTGGTGATATCCAAGTTAAGTGTGATTTAATTGATAAAGGTTTAGGCACTTGTGTTTCCTCCCTTAACTTTAAAACACTTGGATACTCTGAATGTAACCTTAAATCCACATGATGTACATGCCAAAGCTATGACAAAATGCAAATGCCTCTTCTAGGTTATTTTTATTTCCCCATTAAAATTCATCCCAATACCATCCATGTGAAAGTCTTTATATTTAACTTTATACTTTATTACAATATATTACTTGGTAAAACTTGGACTCATCATATGAGATTAGTTACCTCATTTACATGCCAATGTTTCAAATTTCCTCACAATGGTGCTATCTAAAAGATTCAAGGAGACACAACTCCTTATAATTTGAAACAATACCAAGAACATGGTGTCTTTAAAATACCAATCCTTAAACCCTTACATAGTGTTCCATTTTGAGAATCCTAACACTTCAACTATCTAATTAACTCAACTAGAGGTTATAATGGTCATTTTGAATTAATTGGGAATATTTCACCTAACTCTTAGACTCTATTTATGATGACCTAAATGAGATAAGCTTAAATATAAAAACTTCTAATCTTTCCACACACATCATCACTCAAATTTCCATTTCTTTTCAACCTCGATCCTATCAACAACCCTCTAATAACACATCAATTATTTTAACCAAAATTAGACATTATATTCACCATGATTCCTCAATTGATCAAATAGTTTTTACATGTACTATCAATTTACATATGCTTTATATGACCCATTTTTAGTTGGATTCATCCAATCTATAAACATCAAAGTTATTAGATATCATTATTGTTTATTTTAGACTTTTCATTATTTTTCTATCATTCCTTCTCTTATAGTACCTAATATTAGTTTTTCCACTACTATTCATAGGTTAGAGATGGAACACTCACGCATTATGCTTCCAATCATAGTAGAGCCTCTTAGAAGTTTTTTCATGGATCATGCCATGACAAAACCTTACATGGTTTGAAAACATTTGTTATGTGTTGCTTTATCATTTTATTTTATTATATTTATTTCTCTTCTTTTTACACATTTCCCATAGTTATATAGTGTGTATTTAATTTTATAATTACATATACTTTTCCAAATCATTTTGATTTTATTTTTAACCATGTATGTGTACCACATAATCCTAGAATAAAAAACATACATCACATATTTACCATATAATATACAACAAAATTATAATACAAGTGCTAGAAAGGAAATACATCCATACATCTATCCATAAAAAACAAATACAAATCATAGATAAATAAATGTCCCTATCAATATATAACATGATTTTTATATAATATAATACAAATACAATAATAGTTTTAGCTATAATGGTACCAATGGTGGAAAGATTCTACCAATGGATTCCTATGACTGACCCATCTGAATAGTACACTATAATGAGGTAGTTTAGGATCTCAAGCCATTGACTTGTCCCTATAGATTGGCCACATAGGCCTACACACATCCAAGCTTTATAATAGTTACCATATGGGTGGCTCTCTCTTATGAAAATACCTAGTAGGCTTGAGCCTCTCCTTCTCCTACTCCTATAGGTGGTTGTAAGTTATCTCCTCATACTTTCAACTATCAAGTAGCCTCCCCCACTAATCTAAACTATCTAGCATAAGCTGGGGTAAATGGTACCACATGACCTACCAAGGTAGATGGCTCATAATACGATAACACCCCATCCAAAATATCATGGTATGTGGCCATAATCATGGCTCCCCATTTTATTTCCTCTATAGTAATACCTAAAAAATAAAAACCAAATATACATGATATCTCATGTATATATATTTTAAACCATCTATTTATCCCAAATACATAACTAATAATGAAACTAGTGATCTATGTTAAAATTTCATAAACTTAAAGCATTTATCACCAGTGTTGGTGTCACTAACCATGGTATTCCTATAATCCCAAATAGTAGACACATTATTTTTGAGTTACCTTGATACAAATTAAAAACTTGGAGTCACCACTTATGCCCATCATGGTCCCATCCTCAACTACCTCTCTATTGACTAGTTGTGTCTAGCAACCACTATAGGGTCTCCATATGAGACTACTCATGCCTATTTCCTCTATATGTGATGGTGTCTCTATATCTTATGATCTCAATGTGGTCACTTTCACCCCTTATTTGGTTTCACTACTACTTATCCCATATCCTCACCCTCAACATCCACAACTATAACATATTCTACACTAGGCTTTACCACCTCTTGTGGTTGTACCTAACTTGTCCATGGTATCACTCAATGAGGCCTAACAATAGGTATCTCTATAAGAACCCCTATGCCTCCTCTCCATCTAGTCTCCCTAGCATGACATACCCAATAATCTAACTCTAATAGAGGGGCCATTGGATGTGGTAGGCCTAGCTTCCTAGGTACATGAGCTACTAGATGTAAACCCATGAAGTATAATGGCTCATGATCTTATGTCAGATTAAACTTGTAGAAATAGTATCCAAAGTCATACATATGGTATAAATATTAGTTTAAGGCTACAACACTATCTTCCCTCATGTCATAATCTGTAAATCTGAGACATGTAACATAATATGCACTACATGATCTTACCTCCATCATACCATTAGAGGTAAACTATCATTGACTATGTAGGGTAACCCAATCAGCTGATACATAATGAATATCTCATAAATCTAAGAAATCAACAAAATGATGGAGTCTATAATCTTCTACCTTGTGTCATCATACCATACACATCATGCATGAACCTCACCCAAATGATAGAGCCTAAGTCATACAACACACCCTGCTCTAGGATGGAATGACATAAGGCTATCAGATATAATTGTACCTTCCCATTAGACTTGTGACACAACATAGATGATATCATAAGTATTATCATGGCCTTATAAATATTCAAAATGTTTTAGATATACACATCAAATAAGCTAACACATAACCTAGGATAAATCCTCTTTGATCTTATCACCAAATGGGATAAGGACCTCCTCTCATCCCCTATCTTTGATGAATCACATATTATAGGATTATCAATAATGGGAAGTCCAAGAAAAGAATGGGCATCATCTAAGGTGATACCCACTCTATAGTATCCCCCTCCACCTCATATCATAAAGTGTTTTTTAGTTGATCCCATGTTCTTCAGAACATGATGACTAAATCAACACTAAGTGGGATCCTCATAATCTCCATGATGCCTCCAAATCTTAAGGAAACTATCTAAGCTTGAACCACATTTGATAGCCACTCTAGCAAATTTAGTAGCCATGATGCATCAACTACGTGCCTAAATCTTTATCACCTCTACAAAATATCAATCAGCAGCAAATTTATTAGATATCAATGTAATAATAATAAAATAAATTCTTAAAAATTATTAAAATACTAAAAAATAACTACTTCATCAACCCATTTTTAAATTTTCTTACACAATCAACATTTTTAATACTATATCAACCTTATCCCCTATTTGCCATACTATGTTAGCCCTCTGCTACGCAATCAATGCATTCTTGAAGACACAATTGACCTTTTTGATACTAAACTAGCCCTTTCTCATCCTTTGCATACTATATCAACCCTCTACCACATATTCAAACTCATCTAACAAACTATATTGGCCACCTATTATGTACTACATCATCTAGAATGTACTATGTTGGCCATGTCTATATTTTTAATTGGGTCAACCCTCTACTATGTAGTCAACCACCCCTAACAATGCTAAGTTATCCCTTTGTTGTGTATTCAACCACCTTGACTTATCTCACCTTTTCCATCTCAGTCAATAGGGCTAACTCTATTATTTATTTATGGTTATTTTTAAACCATTTACCATAAATACCTTAAGTCATTTAGTGGTCTAATTCTTTCCTACCTAGTATCTAATCTTACCCCTAGTTTACCAAAAAATCACCTAGGGTCATTTTTGGTATATATATTTTGATTAATATCTAGTTTTTTATATCTAGCTTAATTTCAAATAAAATTACAAAAAAAATGAAATTAATACATCACTTACCTAAATTGCACTGACTGCGATCACTAAGCATCCTCCATGTCGAGTCTATCATCTCCTCACCATGATCGCTCTCGTGGCTCAACTAGGTCTCTTAGAAAAATATCTTCTCAAAATATTGAAAATAACATATGAATTAATTTTCACTCTTTTTATATTTACTATTTAAAATTATTTACCTACTAATTATTTACCAACATATTCCATTTTCCACTCATAAATTTGCTTCTAATAATTCTTTTTCTAAACTAAAAAATGTTTGATAATCTTGGCATCATAGATAATTTTTCCACATATTAGATGTATACTTTACAAAAAAAATGTTTTTTTTATTATTTTACAAGTTCACCTAATGTTCGTAATATTGGACACCTTCACATTTCTCTCACTTCCTTCCCACTCTACAACACTAAGGTAAGTAAAGGTATGTATTTTTCAATTTTGTCATTTCATTTATCTTATTCACTTCTTATAATAATTTACTTAGCTTATCATTGTGTGTCACTATATTCTTTTCCCGAACCACCATCTCATGTTGTAATTGCATGACATATGATGAGTTTAGAGTGGGGCATATGTATACACACAATATTTTTAAACTTTATCAATTAATTATGTTTTCTCTCTTGTAGGAATCCATTAAGATTAAATCTCTCTAAGTGCACAATTTAAAGGGTGCACTAGGAAAGGGGTGGGCAGACCATTGGTGCTTCAAAAGATTTTTTTCCTTATACCACCATTAAAACCAAAAAAAAACCTATCATATACATTTATCTAATATTTTAAACCTCCCTTAAATAATCCTCCAAGAAATTCACCACCTTAAATAACACATACCTAATTCAAAATCTCTTTTTTTCATTTACCAAACAAAGTCACATGGGTTGACCCTATTATTTAAAAATGAGCATGTTACAGGACTAGGTTAGCCTAGTCATCCTATTCTGGGACCTAACTACTTTAATTATTTAAGAATTAGGTTGACTAGTTTGAATATTTCAACTAAAAATTTATAAGGGTTTACAGTTATATCCATGTATATAAACACATATTTTTCACCATTTTCATTAGAGAGATAAAAATAATCATTTATTTATGCATCTACTTATCCACCATTATACTTGAGGAGCTATTGCTTAGGGTTTCATAATTCCTTTAGAGATAATAATAATGTCTTATGGGAAAAGTCTTTTGGATGCATAGGATAAGTCATGTAGCTTAGAGATGACCTATCTTTATTATCCTTACAAACCACAACAACATCTTGCAAAGAACCATTGGCCAAGGGAGAGATTGAGCCTCAACAATTTCATCTTCAAAGGTCAGTATTCCTAACTCTTTATTCTATTTATTATTTAAATATATTTTTATGTTTTATCTTATGAATATGTTTCTCTCTCTATGCATTAGGATTATCTCTACACTGACTTGGGTATAGTTCTTTGTATGTTTACTTTTATGTTTATTATCCCCATTTTATGGCACATGATTTGGTGAGCACTAGATTAGATTTAATTTATTTTTTCATTTAATTTGATAATAAAAAAAATGATCTATCTAGGGTTATTATGTGGTATTCTTTGATTAGAGGATTTGGAACCCTCTCTAGTGATATTGTGTGGTAAGAGACGGCTTAGTCAGGTCTAGTGGATCCATATTGATTATGACCTTGATTATATAAATATACCAAAAACTAAAAGGGATAGTTTGATTTATCTTATCTGATCTAGCATTTATTTTTATATAAACTTCACTTTCC